>JAHPZR010025721.1:15000-27500 GCA_019787425.1 Platygyra sinensis
ACTAAGCGACGAGGATATACATAAACTTTCACAAACTGAAGGTAGAGTAACATGGCTACACTGCATCTGAGAAAATATTTAAAACCGTCACTGAAAGCTCCTCCTTTCTAAGGGTAAAGGAGTAACAAATTCCTATTACAAAATTTCTTTTTTACTGAATACAAGCTGGTTCGCAAACATCACAAAGCGTACAATTTCAGGAGGGGTCTAAATACTGTTTAGACAGATTAGTCTTAGCATCTCATATCCACTGTAAACCTCAAATATTGATATTTTCTAGGAACATTTAGAGTTGATGTGTTGGCTACTCAAGTCATTGTGTTTTACCAGGTATGGAAGGAAATGCTTCAATTGTATTAAACTGTATTAAAACTCTGATACTTTAACAGGTTTCGTCTTTATTCTACATTTAAGATACCGAGTGGACCAAAACAATTCAACTCCTCCTGTGCCAAAGGAAAGTAAGTGCCTCGTTCGTTTCTTTATTATTATTTTTTTGGATCAGTATATATTGTACGTTTTACTATTTATTGCTGGTAGATCGTTCTCTATTTTGCTCTTGCATTGTGTGAACCTTTTTTATAAGTGGTACAAAAAGTGAGCCGAATATACGAAAAACGTCTATTTTAGTAGCAAACAGATCCTTGCTCTTGCAATAAAATGATTGCCTTGAAGATTAAAGTGCGTTTCATATTTTCAGTTGTGAAGAGAAGTAAGCCTTTTGAAAAAATCCAGTAAACAGGAACAAAGTAATTACCCGACGAAGATACCTTGTGAACTTAACTATGGTGATACTGATCCCGATATTGTGATCGACGGCATCATTTTAAAACTTCTTAAAACTTTGGGTAAGAGCTTAGTTACTGCAAGGTTAACTAAGGTATTCAGGCCTATAAATTTTTCCTTTAATTTGCGTCCCTGTTCCAAAGAAATACTTTCCTTATTCATTCCAGGTGTCCACGCATCATCATGTCCCATTCTTATCCGTATAAGTGGGAGACTAACAACTGCACTACTACTGATGTGGGATATCACATTACCAGAGGATGCCACATGGGTAAGCAGGGATGATCGCCTAATGGTCAGTGTATAGCCATTTTAATTCCTTAGAATTTAAGCTAAATAAAAACAGTAAAAGGGAAAAGAATTAATTATATAGACGTTACTGTTGCGCAGTACCTTTGGAAAACCGGATACTGGTCTTTTTAGTAACCTCCGTCGCTTTAAGTTGATATAAAATTGGTAGGCTCTAACAAAGACTCAGTTAAGGATTCAAATATCCTCACCTCTGGCAAGCGGTCTGGTTTAATGAATGCAGTTGCAGTCAAATCTGTCGAAGCACTAGTACTGTTGCTCTGGTGTTTTATTCTTGAGCTACGGCACTGACAATAAGACACAATGCCATTACGATTCTATTTAGCAAGGTGTGTGAACACGACCTGACAGGAATTAATGAACTTTTTTGTCACTACTGTATCTATGTGACTTAATGATTTCTGATTTCAGTTTTTGATGGATATGATGATGGGGAGTGTGGTGTGCTGTGGTGGTCATCTGACTATAGTAAGTTAATAACCTGGCTACCTGGATGGGAAATGACGATGAATCCTAAGATGTGTTTTTAAAAAGCACACGTTTTAGTGCAGCGTTGAAATTAAAACTGCTAAACTTGCAGTCAGGGATGGACATCAGTAGTGTACATTCGAGCTTTTGTTTGACACTGACTCTACCAAACGTTAAAACAACTTTCACAGCTACTTATACAAAGACGTCTCGATCGACCAACTTCTATTTTCGTCGGTTTAAAAAAGCCAACTAAAATCACTGGATGCTACTCGAATCTCTTTGACAGCCTCATCCAACGGTTCACCTAGCCAACTGAAATTACTGTCTATCTAACTGTTGAACCTTTAGATAGCCAGTATTATCAGTTTCAAACAAAACTTCGAAGGTATACTATAACAGAATTAAATTTATAGAAAAGAAGAAAAACTGAAATCAAGATACCTCTTTACGATAAGAGAGATTTTGATCAGCACTTCGGTCGGTGTCATTAAGACAAAAAGGTTCTGTAGAAAGACAAAAAGGTCATGGTAACACATTTTAAGAAAGTCTCTCTGGCTACTTTCCGCGCTACTGACAACTGGCAAAATATTCTTAACAATGTAAATCATGCAAGGTCACGCCATTTACTTTAATTTTATTTATTTATTTATTATTTATGTACTTATTTATTTACAATAATTTTATTTGCAATAACACAAAAGAAACAATACTTACAATACAAATACGAACAGTACACTATTTGGGCTACTTAAAACAACAACTTTTTTTACATAATATTGCTCTAATTATTTACCCTATTTAAATTACACAGTATCTACATGACAAGCAGTACACTGCTAACAACTACAGTAACGGCCAGGGGCAGAGAGAAAAGAAAAAGATAGATATAACTATCATTACAGCTTTAGAATAAAAAACATCAAAAACAGACGAAAGGCATCTGGTACATTACAAGTACAATTAGCTGTGCACCTGATAGTAGATTAGGTAAACGCTAATGAGTAAGAGATATATACAGATAGGTATAGATAATATAATTTAAATTATTTATTAAATCCTCATATATCCTGCAAGAGGTTTTTATTCCCTTGTGTCTTCACTTTTTATTTTTTATTTTTTATTTTTTTGCCAATTTTAAAACAAAAGTTAAAACTTGGGTATTTTGCTGTAAATTTGGACCTGAAAATTTGGCTCAACGCAAAGAAAATGCCAACACAACGATTTTTTGGCAAGGGATAAATGATTAGGCTCTGGTAGTTTCAGCATCAGAGAGTAAACCCCTTCTCTTTTTATGAAATTCTGAAAAAAGAAGAATTCTAGGATATGGGGGATGGGAGGTCGCATCCACCCTAACCTCCATTCCCTTGGCATCCCCGCTGGTTAAATGTGAGAGAGGGGTTGGGGGGAAGGGGGTTTAGTAACTTCTCTTGAATATCACCGTCGCTATTCTTCAGTCAATTATTAACTCACTGCATTATACATTAACTCACTGTCTCGAACTTTATCTGAACCAGCGAATGGACAACGAGCCCTGTATGGTTATCCTTGTCCCGAGGATCCTTTCCATGACAGTCATGGAATATATAACAACAGTGATGGGATTCTCTATGTCAAGTAACTGAACCAGCGTATGGAATGGATGTGTCTTGCAAGTCTACCAGAGTTTTCTTTCACAATAAATATACGCAGGAAGCACGAGTACCTCAGTATCAAGTAACACGTAACCCTGTAGATAATGTTGAAAATCTGGACTGGTCAATTTATGTATTGCCTGGATTTTGCACCCTTTGCCTTTCTACACAGAATAATCGCTTATGGAAACTCGTTTCATTTAAACTTGAACTTTCAGAATCTTTTCTCTGTTGCTTGTTAAACAGTACAAAAACGTTGCTTCAACGTTTCTGGGGATCACTGCAGAGGATCTTTTGGAGTAGTCCTCAACAATTTTTCGTCTCGGTTAATTCAATACCAGGCTTTATGTTACTGTTCAGGTCTCCCAGGAGAGAAAAGCTCCTGTTTGTTCGATCATTGTTTACTTCTTAGTAGATATTACATTTTATCCTGTAAGTATAAAATTGTTCGACCATCTTCAATAGAATACGTTAGTCAGGTTAGATTTGAAATTGAAAGCAATTGTTACAGAAACAAATATGGCATTCCAACAAAAGTGGTATAAAATACTCCGGTAATTAAAAGTCCTTGATCTCTCCTTTGAACTATTGTCCAAACAGGAAAATTTTGAATGATATGTAGGTTCTCCTTTACAAATTAAACAGCATCAATGCAGGACTTTATGGCCCTATATAGTTGGCTTTCCTTGATAAGACGTTTTTGTTTTTGTTCGTGGTTGCATATTTTACTTTTGTTTGTTAGAAAAATGTAGTAGAGGGAGTGGTAGTGTTCCATCTGCTAGTTGTATTATTTTTAGTTTTGTCCATATTAATTAGTAGTATTGTCATTAAGTACAATAAATTCCTGTTAAAAAAACGTTTTGTTGATATTGTTAGCACATATGTCGTTAATATGGTAAGCAATTTTGCTTTTCATTGTTAACTGCAATTAGAAGAATTCTACTGTATACTAATGCAAATGCTGCAATCTGATTGGCTGAGCTACTCGTATACTATCGACCATTAGAGTGCAGTGGCTGCCGGTCGTCCACGAAATGCGATGTTTTTATAGTTTTTCCGAAGTTTTGGAAGGAATTTTAGATGTAAATGGGTAATTAAATTCCTGAGAAGACTAAAAAAAAACATTTACGGTTTCTTGACTTTAAAAAGTTGAAAATATTGAAAAAGCGGGTACGCGCGTAAACAACTGCAAATTTGCCAAGGACAGTTCGATACGTGCAACTTTTTTTAAGGGTAAAGTTCAATAATGCGTGGGAAAATCATTTTGAACCGTTATATATTCGTTAATTTCAGTTAGATTTCTACTAAAACAATTAGATTATGAGCTCGAGATTTCTATGAGGTGATAGTTGATGAGGCCGAAGGCCGAATCAACTATCACCTCATAGAAATCTCGAGCTCATAATCTTATTGTTAATTAGTGTTTAGTAAGTTTACCATTGTAAAAGTTTAAATAAAGTGCTGTATTGCAAAAAAATGGAGGAGATTCATTCAGGAGCGGGACATTGTGAAGATAGGGAGAGGGTTGTGACGTACGCTGCATCACCGTATTATAGTCACATCTTTGACTTTTGGCATCCGTGTTATGGATAACTCGCAGCTGTCAAAGCAAGCTATCTGCTGACTACTGTCACGTGAGCATATCGCGGGCTCAGGTGTAGAATTCATCGAGGTCATTTGTTTCTTTCACTAATAGACCATTTCACAGCTCTCTGCTCGGTGACCTGGCCTTTGAATGACAGCGAGGCTGGAGGTGACCTTGCTCTCAATTGGTACAGACCTCTCTGCCTCTGTTATGTAATTGTACCTAGCTACAAACATGGACACAAGTGTTGACACATTCGAGTAATAAAAAACATATTTTTTGTTGATTGCCAACCCCCCTCTCCCCCTTTTCAATGCTGCAATACGCTTCGTGGACACTTTCGCCTGGTTACAACATTGAAAAGGGGAGAGGGGGTCCAAATGTCAAAATTGGAGATTGAAAAACTCACCCGTTTAACGAAACAGGTTCTTTTCGGGGAGTGTCTCAACTGCTTTTGTCTATGATTGTAGCATTAGAACGAGTTGATTTACACAACAGAAACAGTAAGGTCTTTATCAAAACGAGGTCACTTCCAACACCGCTGCCATTCAAAGACCTCGTCACTGAGCAGACAAACTCATTCATTGTGAGCAGTGCTCACAATGAGTGAGTTCCTGGTAATCGATAGCCATGTAATCTGCAAAGAAAACTGGAATCGTCAGGTGGAAACATTGCGAGTCTCTAGAAGGAAGAGTATAGTCTTCTATTTTGTCGTATTTTCATTCGATCAATGACATCTTTGAAAAAGGTGAATTCTCCGTTTCCCCAGAAACCGAAAATTCCCACTGGTTGGAAGGCAACGAAAGTGTCATCACCTTGTCATCACCTTGACAACGGCTGATCATGATTGCTTCCAGGTGCGTTTTGCGACTTGTAACAGTTGCCATCACTGACGCGTGCCATGATCCGTAATGAAGCCGGCCGGTTGTTTTTAAAATAGCATCCTGTTAAAGGAAGTTTCAACGTTTCTTGGCTCAGAGATGAACCGAAAGAGTATTCGGTTCATTTTGTTCAGTCGAAAGACGTTTCAATTTTGCCGATCGGGATTGAGGAAAGTTCGTTCGACTATACGCCACGCCAAAAGAAATGCAAATATGCGAATATTGAAACAAACCGAAGAGATGAAAGAGCTTAGGATTCCTTCCATCGTTTTGTCAACGAAGAAGAAAGTGTTTCTGCTGATTAACAAAGCGAAAGAAAAGTTGCTTTCGGAAGACAACGAAAGTTAGCATCCAGGATACCTCAACAATGGAAACTCGGAGAAGTTACACCTGTCTTCAAGAAAGATTGCTCTTTGACTAAATCCAATTACAGACCGATAACTATCTTGCCTTCCTTGTCAAAAGTTTTCGAAACGTTAGTTCATACAAGAATTAGCCCTTACTTTGAAGATATATTTCACGAACACGTATTCGCATACAGGAAACATCACGGAACGGATACTGCTTTACTTAGCCTCACAGAACAGTAGAGGAAGGAATTGGACCAACATAATATCATTGGGATCGTATCGATGGATCTTTCCAAGGCATTCGATACCTTGCCACACGAACTGCTGGTGGCCAAGCTCAAGTCCTATGGAGCTGACAGCAAAACTACCGATTTAGTTCATGACAACCTTGCAAATCGACGTCAGCGGGTCAGATTAGGAGATCAGTTTTCAAACTGGAAAGAAACCTCAGTGGGGGTCCCACAGGGCAGTGTACTGGGCCCACTATTATTTAACATATTCATGAACGATCTTGTTTACGCTGTCAAACAGAGCAGATTATCTGCGTACGCTGACGACACGCAAATGTTTTTTCCCGACAGTACACCGGAGAAAGTTGAAGAAGTGATTAATGCAGATCTTGCCCATGTCGATCAATGGTATGAGCAAAACGGCATGAGAAGAAACACTTCAAAGTACCAAGCAATTGTAATGGGAAAGACCCAAGTTAAGCCCCAGTTCCATTGCGAAAACATTGCTATTCCAATTACTGAAGATCTTGAAATGCTCGGAGTTACAGTAGACGACAAAATGAAATTCGAGAAGCACATAGCCAAAATATGCAGAAAAGTCTCCCAGCAGATTGCTGTACTTGAGCGAATGAAAAAGATCCTTCCATTCGAAACAAGAAAGTGTCGAAAAACAAAGGCCCTACTCTGAACTACTCGACAAAATAGGTTTACCATCACTTGAGAATCAACGCCTCGCAAAAATAGTTTGCAGAGTCTTCAACGTTATTAATAGCAAACATGCACCAAAAAGCATAAAAGAACTGATCGGATTTAGAAATAATAAATACAATCTAAGAGGAAGTGAAATTTTAAAGCGGCCAAAGGCCAACACTACAACTTACGGCCTTAAATCGTGGAGGTTTACGGCACCAAAACTCTGGAACTCATTACCTGACTCAAGCAGAACAGTTCGAACTTTCAAGGCTCTTAAAAACAGTATTAGAACACTAGATCTGTCAGGTCTACTATGATAATAAATTTTTATCCGCTTCTCACACAGTACAAATTATTATAGTTTTTATATCCATTCATTTCTTTATTGTAATTCTTTTGTTTTATGTATGATGATCAATTTGTATTAGAAATTAGAATTCTACTTAAGTACGCCGCCATTGATGTTTTAATTTGTATTAGTTATTTTAATTATTTAGTGTGAAATACCTGTAAACTAGCTGGTGAGTCTAGCTTGCTGGTCTCACAAAAGCTAAGCGTATTTTCACAATAAAATTGCTACTTACTTACTTACTATAGAGGGAAGATTCTACGCTAAACAATTCTGTCACGCTCATTGTAGTTGACGAGTGCCACACCGTGTAACACCTTCTGAATATATTCTGCGCAAATAGCAAAAGGGCTAGCGCATATATACTACAAATATCGGAAGGACTGCTTGATGTCGGCTTTCTTCCCTTTTGGCAGCTTTTCTTGAAGTTGAAGACGACATTCTCAACACACGAACACACGTAGGTCTTGTTGTTTGCAAACTGATACTCGCAATCAATTAAAAAGCAATTTACCGTTCAAAATTTATTGGTCAGTCTGATTCATCTAATTAGTCAAAGGGGTGTAGCTGTCGGTAACAATGTGATAACAGGGGGGATGAGCCTAATAAGTTCAGTTTTTGGGGTCTTATGAAGACCCCTATGCTATCATCGGCGGGGTTTATTTGTCTGCGTGTCGGGTATCGCGAGGTCTTCTGGGAGGAATTTAGTAGGCTTATATGACGTGAGCTTTCGATACAGCGGCCATTGCTGTTTTGAGTACATGTAATATTTTTGCACAGCTTACCGTCGCGAGTTGGTTGCAGTTTCCAAGGTTAGTTGTTTTCCATTTTTAAATTGCTTTGGCTCGTTTTTGTTAGATATTATCTTTCTTCCCTCGCTGCTCTCGAGAACCATGTATTCTCTGTTATTTGCATTTAGATCCTCGCCGATACATTCCGATACAAGCGATTTGTTTCTCACGCAAGCCATTAACTTATCCAGGCTCGGCTAGTGCTAAGTGTGTGGATTGCACGGGAGAACTGAGTATCTGCTTTCGCAAGAACTCACCTTCTAATTACCCAAACGAGTGTCAGTTATTGGACTCGATGTACTGCTATCACATAAATCGTATACTGCGAGTATGGGGACATAAGTTGAACAATACCGGTCGAGGAAGCGAAGGATTCTTTATGACATGTTTAATGGGGATGGATACTTACCATGTCTTAGCTCAATGTGTTTTGTTCGACAACATTGAAACAAATTCTGGACATGTAAAGAAATGATGACCTACATTTCGTCTATATCCTGTTGCTTGTGAGGGGAAGTGAACGACGTGGAGAACAATCCAGGCCCTCCAGTATTTAATAACACTAATCCAACAACCACTGTGTCTGCTGGCCACAACTCCAGGAACTGACCGAAGCACCCTTTGGTAAACTTGGCGCTGGTAAGCAGTGTACGATGTTTTGCAATTATGTTCACCTATTTATTGTTAAAATTTACAATCAAATAGAAGACGCAGTACTCAGAATATGCATATTGGATCGAGCCTATAAAGTGCCACAATATATTAATTCTGTACAAAAAAGTGTTGACGGTCATTAATGCAAGTGCGGCCGTAACACTACTAGAACAGAGACCTGAAAACAATTCAGGCTCTGAGCGGGATTCGAACCCACAACCTTTGCGATGCCGGTGCAGTGCTCTCCCAACTGAGCTATCAAAGCCACATGAGAGCGGTCGTATACGGGTTAGCCCTTTATATGTGGACGTTATACTTGGCCCAAGTATAGTAAAGAGTGAAATAAATTTTGTCCATAGCAGCAACTGAGTGATGACGGTCATTAATGCAAGTGCGGCCGTAACACTACTAGAACAGAGACGTGAAAAAAATATAGTGTCAAACATCGAAGACCACATTCAATCATATTTCCAACACCTCAAATTTTGCCAAATATTTTCCGCTCTGTCTTTAAAAAATTGTAATGACTTGTCTACCTTTTCACTTGTAGCAAGTCAACTCCCAGATGCTGATATTTGAGAACAGCATTCCAACCAAAAGGAATAGAATTACGCATAAGACCCCAAGTACGCATTGCGGACCTATTTTTTCCTAAGATGTCTACAATCTCTCTATTTTTCTTGCTCGCTTCGTTTACAACCCCCCACCCCCACCCCTGCGTGCTTCGCGCTCGCTTCGCTCGCTTTTTCTATCGCGCTCGTATGATAGAGAGGCTATGAACAGTCTGGTAGTCATTGTGAAATTTACATTGAACTTGAACGAAAACTAAAAATATTAAAACACGCCTTATCTCGAAAGGAGCCTTTCAGAAGTTAAATATAAAAAGCGAAGACAAGCTTTAGTCTTACTATATAGGATAAATTCCAAGCGTTTAATTTGCTGTATTTGGGCATTTCTTACGTACGAAATGTTGATAGGAAGCTGGGAAAACAATTGGCCTACTGGCCCTTATGTTTTAATAATTTAATACGTTACAGAACTTACAATTTACAACACAGTATTAAATCGACTTTCACTTTGCTAATTATGAGTTTGTAATTGTCACTAACAAAATATTATTTTACATATTATTTTACTCCACTTGCTACACACGACATTACCTACTTACAAAATCTTGCATAAAATACTGAATTGTTTACAATGTGCTATATTACTTACTTAAAAACGGTATATTTCTTACTAACACGACGCACTTGCAGTAGAAAAACTCTAAGACCAAATTTAAACCTTGCGATAGGAAGACGAGTGGCGTACTGGCTCTTCCTTGTAATACTGCTGTTCAAGTTTATTTCAGTGCCAAGAAGAAAGGTACAAAGAAAAATAAAAGAAAGCTTCTGCTTCTTTGTACAGGTTCCATGTATTTAATTGGGTTAGGAATAATCAGATAATTTTAGACTAGACTAGATTAATATTGCACTCAGGGCTACTTGTCTAACCTTTGGGTCATTGTGCTTCCTGCGTTAATTTATTTTCTAAGAAAACTCTGCTTGCCTTGCAAGACACATCCACTTCATATGCTGGTTCATCTACTTGACATAGAGCATCCCATCACTGTTATGATATATTCCACGACTATCATGTTCAGGTAATTCGGGACATGGATTACCATAGAGGGCTCGTTTTCCAGCCTCTGGTTGAGATAAAGTTTGAGACATATTGAGTTAAGGTAGATTGCACAACTGCAGAATAACAACGAGTAGCGCAAGTGAATATAGCGCCTCACATTTAACCAACAGGCGCACAAAGGGGAAACGCCACTCCTCTCCTATAGTTTAATTTCAGTGACTGTTCGTTTGTTCTTCGTCAAAAATTCATTGTGTCAACTAAAGGAATGGATTCCGTGTTGTCGTGCGTCTAATCAGTAATAGATCAGAGATGACGTCAAAATGAGGAAAACATGTTGCTGATTAGGGAATGCCGACTTTTTTTTTTTTAACTGCTGTTCATATCATATTTTGACGTATTCGGTGATCTATCGCTGAACAGAAGCACGGTGTCGATGAGTCTTTTTATATTGTTAAAAAAAAAACTTTAAAAGCCTATTTATTTCAAAATGTTCAACATAATTCAAAAGCCGGGCCTTTGCCCACTTTGACAAACTCAAAAAAGCAATTTGAAGTAATTTATCATCCATATACAAAATGAAGTCATCCCATTGGTTCCCTAGTGTAGCAAAGAATAGTGACTGGGTCAGGGATATTATGCCATTGTCAAATTTAAATATAGCGTCCCTTGTCCAGGAAAAAGTAAACCCACAGCGAAAGCAGTGAGTTTTCTATTTTTATTTTCTAGTTTTTGAAGCTTACACAAAATGATGGAAAAGTCAAGTCGGTCCTGAGAGTATAAAAAACCTGGACTTTTTGCCATGAATATGGTAGAATTTGAAAACGCCACTCGGCACGTCGGAGGCTATGCGATTCGGGTTTGAAATGTGAAAGAAACGGCGGTGACGGTGGAAATTTGTACCATCTGTAGATGGTAATTGTCAGTTGCATTTGAAATATTGTGGGGGAAACTATCTAGCTGCGATACAGACGGCACTAAGGTGCAGTGAGCTAGTTTTGTTCGCCGTTTTGCCCTGAAACGGACTCGAACATTTGTGTCAAAAAAGCAAGGTTATGTGTTTATTTTAAGAATTGGTGTCGTGATGATTCTTTCTTGTGTAAACAATTATGAACATTTTGCTTATTGTTTTAGTTAAATTCGATTCAAAGCAATGGTTTAATTATTACACCTTAAAATAATTTCAAAACCCATTTCAACGGTCATTAGTGCAAGTGCGGCAGTAACACCACATTTAAAATCCATTTTGTTTATCGATTAAATTAGTCACGCACGACTGAGACTGCTAGGTTATTTTCTCCGAGAAAATACGCTTTTCTTCTTCCTTCTTCCTGGTCTCGCATCTGTTCACAACCCCTAAAATAGTTTTTTTTCGCCTAGTCAGGTAAAACATTATCTACGATCTCAAAACTTTCCTCCATTTTAGAACAAGAGAGGCATAATAATGTCACCTATGCGTCCTTTCATGTCCTCCAATAGATCATTGGCGAGAAGCAATCCAAATGCGAAAACAATTTGGCTTATAAATTAAGTCCCTTTTTAGCATTTAAAAATTGCTATAGCATTCTCCTAGACTCCACAAATATGAAATTATAAACCTTTAAAACAATGAATGAACTATGGCTAACCTATCCGAGAAAATTTGACGCACTGCCGGTCAGCATCTTGAACTGCTAGATTGGGCGTTTTAAGCCTTTTTACTGTAATGAGGAAAGTTTATCTAATTATTGCGGCCTCAATTGGCTCATGAGGAACTGATTATAAAAAAATTATTGGATGAGGTTTTTGTGATATCCAGAATAATCAAGGTCGAGGTAAGGGTTATCAGCTGAAGCCGAAGGCTGAGGCTGATAACCCTTACCGAGACCTTGATTATTCTGGATATCACAAATACCGAATCTAATAATTGTTTTATTATACATCGAACGAAAAAAATATAGAAGTGTTTGAAGTGAAATGTTTTCGCTTCTTCATTGAAAGCAAAGTAGCACAAAGCGCGCGAAGTTGACATGATTACCCATGCATCGCGGTCAAACATGACATGATGATTATTGTATAATGGGCCGCCACGAAGCTCTTCGGAACGTCTCACGGGATTGGTTGAGAAAATGATATACAAACAATGGTAACAATGAACCCTAACCCTA
>JAHPZR010025721.1:32500-35297 GCA_019787425.1 Platygyra sinensis
AACAGTTAAAACAAACGATTGTAGAACCGTTAGCGAGTTGTGCTTTCCACTTAAATGATAATTTTTACGATAACTGCAGAAATTCACGCGCGCTCATTGGTTTAATTTTATTGTCCATATGCGGACAGACACATAGATTTGAAATTCATGCGACACGTCAGCGAGCGAGAGCGGGCAATTCGACAATTAGTTATCGTAAAAAACAAATTGATGTCAGTTTTTAATGCGTCTGTCCTGTTATTGACAATGAATTTCGTCATAACTGTCATAACTGACATCAATTTGTTAAATTCACCACGACCGAATGTCACGCGCCTTAGTTTTGGTTATGGTTTCAAACTTATGTCACTGTAAATAATCAGTTTCCACGTGCCGTTTTTATTGATTTGTGTCGCCATGGAAATCCGTGAGACCGATCCCAGGCCTCCGTCGAGGCTGATGGGCTCTTTTCCCGCCCAAAACAGACCTCTGCGTTAATCCTCCTTCCTATGGGAACCTGGGGCCTGGTTTTCAGGTTTTACTGCTTCCTAATGTGTCCGAGCCGCCGTATTTCGGCTCCTGATTGGCTGGTAAAAACCTCGGCCATCTTGGATCTGGAAAACATTAGCATCCATTGCTCTCCAAACAATAACCTGTGGGTTCCCTCGGCTCCTGATTGGTTACGGCCTATTTGAGCGCCTTATACTACTAAGGTCGAGTACCATTCATATACAGGTATTTTTCCTTGGACTGGCACTCTGGGCTGAAAGTCTCCGCCGATAAACACTTTCGAGTCATATGTTCTATTTAAAAACTTCGTGCTCAGTGAATTTTACTGAGAGCGAGTGAACTAACTGTTAACTAGTCTGAAAACCACCGTTCATAATGCATCGTCTTCATCTGTTTATAATTCTAAAATCGTTTCGAGGACTGTTTTTACGAAGCTACATATGCACAATTTCATCGCATTTCAACTCAAAAGATCACCTTCACCTTTTATTTTGTAGTAGAACTTGTTTATCAACTATTAAAGGTACTTAAACATTTTTAACGAAAGTCATCTAATTAACAATTAGATTATGAGCTCGAGATTTCTATGAGGTGATAGTTGATGAGGCCGAATGCCAATTCGGCTATCACCTCATAGAAATCGAGAGCAAATAATCTAATTGTTTTAGTAGAATTCCTACTGAAATTTCCTTCAAAAAATGGTTGCAATTATTTCTGGTCTGAGAATTAGTTTCATGCTTCATAGAATTTGAGCGGACTGAATTGTAAATTTGAAAATTTCAGTTGTGTACGCACGCTTATCAGTTTCTTTCAAAACTTTCGAGCTTTTTCAATTCAAGAAACCGTAAATGCCCTCTTTTAGTCTACTCAGGAATTTGGAATAATTTGACGTTAAGTTTTGGGTTCATATATTTCGCGGGCTAATTTGGCCCAGTGGTGGATAAAAGAACGGGGAATGAGTTGTATGCTCGTAAAGTCTTATATTAATATGTAGCGGAAACAAGAGCGCAATTTCTGAACATCTTATTTTGAATCAACCGTGCTTAATGAAAATACCATAAACTGCGATTATTGATAACCGAACAGCAACCGAGCCAAACGAGCCGCTTGTATTGATAACCAGAGTTACCGAACCAAACGAGCCGGCTCGTTTGGTGGATGGTTAAAATGGGCCCTGTGTCCTGTAGTTTAGAAAGACATACTTTTTGTCCTCAGTGATCATTACTTGGGATTGCAAGGTAAGACTACGAAGTCTATGTCTAAGTTCTTGTCTTTACGGAAAATTAAAAGCGTTAAGTACCTCGTACGTACCTAACTCGCCTTTTCTTATTATTTCTGGCTGCCGATGTTAACTGCCAGAAGACCTTTTTCGTGTTGTGGAAAACATTTTGTCTCAGCTGCTATTCTCTGCTTCAGTAACGTCCGTTCAGCGTTTGCTTGTTGAAGCTTATCTACGACTTCATTCAGCTGAGTAATAACGAGTTGTGCTGAATCCTCAAATAGTGGTTCTCTTCCCGAAGACGCCTTAAACCTCTGTAAGAGAGGGCTGTATCTATGCCGGTGCACAACTCTGTGCTCGATTGTGTCGAAAATGAGTTACAAAATTCCCACCGTCGACGGGCTTAACCTTAAATTTCGACAACATTACTTCTAGCAAGTAGCAGTCGTCATTACACCCGGACGTTTTTCTAGTTTTTATCATTTGTGTGTTGTGTTCATTCATGTGTAACTTAAACAAAGCGATTGCTTTTAATAGAATGCCGATCGCGTCAAAAGAAACAGAAAACAGACAAGGAAAAAAAAAACACGAGATCTCCTATAAGTAAAAAATACACGAAAGGTGGGTTAATTTTTATAACCAAGGGTAGTATTTTAACAGCTATTAGCTTTCGTAATCTTGAGAACATACCATAGTTAGTCGACTAACTATGAACATACCAAAGCGAAGAAAGGGGCGCGCGCGAACTCAGATCGCTTGAAACTTGACAGGGGATCATTTTTATCAGGGAGGTGAGAAAACAACAATCTAGTGTTTTATTCGGTAAATTATCTGTTTGGAAGGCTTTTAATCCCTTCTGAGTTTCTTAAAATTCTCAACTCCAACTTTTGCGATATGAGAAATTTAATGTCTGTTGTTTTCGGACTGTTAAAAAGATCGTTTTGTGTCCTGACACAAATTTTGCACTTAAACTTCAAGAAAATTGTTGAAAAGATGATGTGGTAACGTTTATAGCACATCTGAACGTAACTACCAAACATTTAACAAGATATAAACAAAAAGTAGTTTTGGCCGCCATGTTGGAGGGCA
>JAHPZR010025724.1:0-30503 GCA_019787425.1 Platygyra sinensis
AATAAATTCTCGCACTAACGTTTTCATAAATAGAAGCTACTTGTAATTATAGAAGTCTCATACTCAGCCATAGTCGATTGCCGAAAAAGAAATAGAAGACAATGAAAGTCACAAAATTGACGAGCCGTATGAATTTTCGAATGATCCAAGCCATGATTAAATGTTTTGAAAGATCAACAGTCGAGAGATTTAAAGAGAATTCGAACGACATGTCCCGCTGTTTGTTTATACGATAATGTAATTCGCTGTTAAATAAATACACATAAATACATTATACGGCCATGGCAAAATGAGAAACAGAAAGTTGATAAATAGAAGAAACGACATTACACAAGGATGACAGTTCTGCACTCCTTAATATCGCCTTGGGAAAGAAAGGGGAAAAAAGAAAAAAAAACAATTCTTAGAATACGGGCTATTCGGATTTGATCACCCACCCAAGCACTGTCCCCGCCGAACAGGGCTTAACTTTGCTGAACGGACCAAACATGTTGCTGTCCTTGTGGTGTAGTGACTCCTCGGTGAACGCATTGTTTTAAATTTCTAAGATGAGAAAAGGTATCAAAACAAGAAAAAAAAAAGACATGTGATACTGTGTGGCTAGGAAAGTAGAGAACAAAAAAATTAGAGGAATATGAAAGTGAGAACTATTACTTGCTCTTGGGATCGGACAAGCGGCACTTTCGTTATAATAATTGCATCAAGGGAATGGTAATTGCGCATGTGCTGTCACCCAAGATCGCCGGCATTGGAGGTGAGGGATGCAATATATAGTTTCAAATATTAATTCTTCTTTTCTTGCAAAGTTTGGATTTCCGGCAAGAGAGTACATGAGAAGATGTAACGCCGTTGAAAACATTCACATTCACAAAGTTATCGGTCAGTGAGACCGAGTTATCTTTGTCCGAGAGACCGAGGCAATTATTTGGAAAGTGCCGCCAGTTTGTAAGTCAAGCATCTCAAGTAAGACAAGCACCTCAAGTAAGACAAGGAACTCGAGTAAGTCAAGTACGTAGGGACATAATAGCACGGTTCATGGGCCTGAAGCGAGAAGTGCTGCACGATAATGCAAGCAATATGGCGATCCGACGATTGTCTTGAAAAAACGCGAACGGAAAGATCGTTTTGAACACAGAGCAAAGAACCAAACAGCAACTATTCGGTTGGATGCAAGAGAAGGAATAAAGTTGACTTGAAACACTTGGCAGTCGCACAAAACTGCGCCGGTTTATGTATTTAATTTGTTCTTCGTGGTTTTTCAGTGCTAGATGTACAAATAATCAGAGTGTTTGTATTAAATTTTATTCATTAGCGGAAAAATCGCGATTGCAGGCCCAAACGCGTTCTCTTCGTTCTGATTCTTAAAATAAAATGGACGACCAGAATATTCCACCCATTTGTGTTTCGCTGTGAAGGAAAGATTTTATTGACACTATTTGCATGCGACCGCATTTTTCCATCTGGCGACTGAAAAAAAAAATTCAGTCGCCAATTGGCCCATGCCTAAAAAAGTTAATTTCGGACCCTACATATTTGTAAAGGAAAAGCAATCAAATTTGTTGTTTCTTGGCTTAACGGGAAAATGCCTTTGTTTGCTTGCAGCTTCGTCTCGCATCTCGGGTAAAAATGGTCATTACTTTAATTGCGATTTTCAAGTGTTCAAGGTTTTCTGAACCTCACAGTCATATACGTTGCTGTGAGATAAGAGTGGTGTTATAAAATGACTTGAACAGTCGCATTTTGTTTAAGGGCGGACCCTCAACTTAAGGTTATTCCTCACAATTGCACCGCGCATCCTTTCTGCGCATAATTTATGGCGTCATTTAGCGCGCTCTCGTGCACGTGCACACTGAAAACATGGCGGATTTGCTTTGATATTGAGTTCTTTCAGTTGAAAAATGGCTATAGCTCACCAATGAGCCTGGGCACCCCAATTTTTTTCCAGTCATTGTAATCAACTTATCATAAACATTGCTTGAGGAAAGACTGATCTGATTTCTATTGCTGAAAATTGAAAAATAGCGAAAATAGCAAGTAAACTGTGGTCTTTTCTATTTTGCCCTGTGGTAACCATGTCAAGAAATTTGGTTGAAATTTTAATCAAGGATTCAGCTTTCTGTCTAAATCAAACTTACAAAGTTTATTTGTGTCCGATATAACGCATTGACTCCAATTTAATGCGTGTTCTCATGAGTCTCGGTCACAAAAATTTACAATTATTACTGGAAATGCGTTCTTGTAATAAGCGTTAAATAATGCCAAAATGGGTCATTTTCAATGCCCCAGTGCTCCTTAATGAGTATGAGCACCCCCCTTTTTTATTTCAAAATTGAAGTTCTCATATGAAAAATATTAAATGGGCAAAGTTTGAACGAAAATCTATTGTCAGTTTTATTTCAGGGGAATTACCTTAAGAGATTGGCAATTTCCACTAGCTGGTCATATAAATCCATCATTAATTCTACGTACATACTATTCCACCCGTAAAAGCACTTCTCTAATCTTAGATTGCTACTAGTTTATAGTTAATTACCTGCGCAGTCAAAGCACCCGCGAATGACACCTGTGTGTTCTTGTCCATTCTTGTCGCGATATGTCCCAACAGCTGAACCACAATGAGTTGTACCGAGTGAGTTTCGGTCAGTGGAACACGTCTGGCTAGCCTGATTGGCGTTGCAAGTAGACCAATCATTTTCAACGCAAGCGTTACAGACTTTTGGACAAGCATCTTTAAGGACAATTAACAAAGAGACAACAGTAATGGTGAAATGATTGTAATATTGTATCCATCTTTGTTGAGCAAAAGCTAACGGTAAAAGTTATGTTTGCACGAATACACAACATAGATAAAGCTAGGCGAAGTCACACTTGATCCCTGTGCAAAACTTGTATTCTACTAGTTTTGTTCCGGTATTAAAACATTTCACTTATATTGTAGCCTGCAGAACAGGCGGATTAGCGGGTTCTAGCGCGATGCGCGAGGCGAGCGCGAAGCGCGAGCCGAGAAAAATCCGCCTGTAATCACACCATTGTTTGTGCTTTTCCAACCGTTCGCCTGGCGAACGGTTTTTGCTGATTGGTTGCTTTAAGGCACGCGGCTACCTAATTGGTTACTTCGAAACACGTGATCCTCGAATGTTTTTCCAAGACGTAACACAATCACGCACAGTGATTTGAATACAAGAGATCGATTCGCGCTAAAATTGTTCGGTGAATTTAACAGGAAATACGGTCCAATAGGACTCATCTTCTCCCTGTAGCTTTTCGTGTGTTTCCGAAGTTGCCTCCTTAGCCTTCCTCACCTGCATAAAATTGCCTTCGACCCGTTCCTAATTCCCTGCGACAAAAGCCAAGAAAATTGAATGAGCAAAATTTAATGAGTACGTTACTGACTTCGAACTGTTCGGAGGACAAAACGAAACCGAATAAAACAGAATTTCCATTCTTTAACAAAAAGAAGTAACACTGGAGAAAACATGGGAAAATAAGAGCGAAAGGCGCTAGTAAAACAAGAAATCTGATAGTTTCTTCGCCGCGCACTGCGTGACAAAATAATAATACAGTGCAGTGAATGAAAGATGAAAGTTGTAAATCCCCGGGTGTAAATCAAAAAGATAACAAAGAAACAAGCCAATTATTTTGAGATAAATCGTATTTAAACCAGGTTAAATTAGTGCCCACTAAGTTCTTTTCTCAGGGGTTCTGCAGTAGTTGAATAAGACTCAAAAATGTAGATTTTAGCGAAGCGAATAAAGTAAATAAACAAACCGTGCATGTCGCCGTAAATTAATTATTCAGAAATTAAGGGTACAAAATACTGTTCAATTTAAAACCTTAAATTCCCGAATCAAGGTAACCAAAGGAAAGGAACGGCACAGGAAGTTCAGTACCAATAAATTTAAATTCAGCATGAGGAGAAAAACCTATCTAAAAGTTTAAAATGTTCAAACTTTCGCAGACGTACTTCGCATGACAGCATGAAATTCATTCTTCACGCTAAAGCGAAAGCTTGAGTTTACCGACAACTTGGCCAGTCATTTTATCGGCCGTGGCCTTACCAGTCGTTCCGAAAGTTAAATTCAACGTTGTAGTAATACTGTACATTACCATTTTGGTTTTCTTAAGTCCAGGAACCTGCTTTAAATCCTCGATCCGTTTTCAAAGCACACAGATAGTAGTGTTATTCGAGGCTGTTGAAGGAAAAATTCTTCACCAGAAAGGTTTGAGAGGACTCTGCACTGCCTAATATTCCATTTTGAGGGCACTTAAACATTGATTTGTGTTTTTCCTTTCTATTTTAAGTCCCAAAGAAGTAATTTCTCCGTTTTAGGGATGAGAACAAGACCTTGGAAATTTGGCCCACAACACGCCGTGATCACCATTGTTTTTCTAACACTGTGATTGGCTGGTAATTTAGGGTGTGTATGGGGGCGGAAGAGCTTGAACAATGGTATGGGGACAGGCGGGATTTTTTAGCGCTCCTCCCCTCGCACGCAACTCGCGCTTCGCGCTCGCTTCGCTTTCGCCTCTGTTCGCCAGAAATACGCAAAAAATCACGCCTGTTCTGCAGGCTACTTATATTGCTACTTCCCTCTCTAAACAACTGAGCGGAGCCGAGATTACCACTTTTAAAAGTAGTTCCATTAACCAAAGAAATACCGGCCTAGGTAAGTATTTGGTGAAGATATGCCATGACGTAACTAATCGACATTTTCGGTACTCGATAGAAATCGATCGTAATCGAAACTAATTAATCGATTAATATCGGAAATCGATAGAAATCGATCACTCGCATCTTTGTGACTATCGATTTTGATCGATTTCTGTAATTAGCTATCGATTTTATCGATTTATTCGACAAATATCGAAAAGAAATGGACAAAGATTCTCTTTCATAAAGTTCGCAGTTTTACCCTAGAATGAGTCACAACACACACGAACTCTGAATACACAGTAGTCCAAACTAAACTAATAAACATTCCCTTTACACTTTATTTAAGATTGACTTTAGGATTTTTATTACTGAAATTTTGAAACTGAAAAGGAAAAACATAAACGCCGCAACTGTTACGAAACTGTCATTTCCGCTTTCACAATTTAAGTCATGTTTGTTGTTACGATCTCTCGAGTCCTCTTCTCGTTTTGTTTCATAATACATTGACATCTTTTAAAACTATAAACAAGGCAACCGTAACGCAACTATCATTTCCGCCTTCGCAAAGTAACCTGAAGTAATGCTTCCTGCATCATTCACAAGTCCTGTTCTCGTCCTGTTTTAAATTTAAACACCGCAACTGTTACGAAACTGTCGTTTCCGCTTTCACAATTAAAGTCATATTTGTTCTTACCGGATATCGCGAGTCCTCTAATCGCTTTATGGAACTTACCATAATTTGTTCTTAAATAGCGTAGTTATTGGCAAGTATTAAAGATGTTGTTTGAATAAGAAAATATTGTCGTTTTTGTGGTAAGCAGCTCACAAATCTAGACAAGCACAACAATAACCACTCCGCAAACTCCGCACTCCGTAACCCACCATGCGTGCCTTCTTATAAGCGTTCGAAAATTACCCTTCTAAATTCTCGGAAAACGGACGGCAGTTTGCCAGTTTCTACACTTGTGACTCCGGATATTAACTACGATTCTGACAATTCTCGAGTAAAAGTGCGCGTTAAAGTTTCCTTTGATTTGTTTGTAACTTAGTTATCGTTATTCAATTTTCATAAGTACAGCAAAGATCGAGTGCACAGTAAACAGCACCATAGGACTGCTGGGCTAAAATCTGCTGAAAGATTGCTTTAAACAACTTTAAAGCGGTGATCCTGCTGAAAAAAAAAAAAGAAGAAGAAGAGAAGAAACGTCGCTACAATTGAAGAAAGTAACATCATCTTTATCAACAAAGCGGATTCGAAGGTAAGCTTGAAGGTAAGTGTTACGCGGTGTTATGATAAGATCACACCGCGTTTTTGGTTTCGATTCCCATCGATGTGGAAAAATTATTGTGATTATCGATTTCAATCGATTAAATTGACTAATCAATCGACAAATATCGAGTACTATCGAGTATTATCGATTAATCGATTACCTTTTCAATGAACGATTTCGATCGGTTAGTACGCCCTGGATATACTGACACCCTCCCAGCTGGAGAGTTTTTGGTTTTATTTATGAAGATAGTTAACTAACACTAGTGTTGCTTCTCCTTCTATAAAAATTAGCTAGCTGAGATTGGCTTAGCAGTTCGATAGATACCTAGTTACGTTTCTGGTTAGAGATGAGCGTCGCACGATGTAATATTAGTCTTGGCTAAGAACACATCTTAGGCCTGGTTTAAACGTCGCATTTTACATGCGCGGAATCAAATACTAATTTTAGTCGACTGGAATGAATACATTCGGTTGATTTGATTTAAACGTCGCATTACTTTGCCGAATAAAATTGCTGAGCGCGAGCATCGTGTTTTAAATTCCCATTCGAGCAAACATAAATTATTTACATAATTTCAATTCGATTCGGCACATGTAAAATGCGGCGTTTAAATCAACTACCGAACTTCAGTCGAATATTCGACTGGATCAGTCGAATATTCGACTGACTCGCATCGAATTGAAACATGTCGCATTTAACTGATTTAGACGTCGCATTTTACATGCATTTAACTTGGCAATTCGATTCGGCGCTTGTAAAATGCGACGTTTAAACCAGGCTTTAGGCAATAACTCTTGTCAAGTCACTCGATCAGGAACCGAATAAGGTGCCAATATATTAATCAGACTCAAGCTAAGACTAAGTGCCTTTGGATTCCTGAAAAGGCTCTCCAAAGCGATAGCTGATACATCAGTATACTGAATGATCTGAGCTAAGACTGTAAAAAGGACATGCACAAGAATAGAGTAGTTTCTTTGACCCAAATGAGTACTCACCGGCACCGACTACGTTTACAACAAAGCAGAAGATAGCAAAATATAGAACGGTCCTCATGTTCCCAGCCATAGTCGTTATGTTTGACTCCTTCCAAGTAAATAACTCGTTAGTGTGCTGTACGTGAGCTAAACGTATACTATTTCAGGTGTGCCTCCACGCTCAGGCGATAAATGTGGATATAATGTCAGGCAACAATTCGGGTGTAAGCGTTGTCCAAATGGTAAATTAATTATTTGCTTTGTTACATTGCTCTCATAAGTCATCTGATGTGGTGTGCAGCCAATCACAGAGCGTTTTGTGTTTGAGTATGGATGCTTACTTATAGAACAGGTTTCCTAGGAAACAGCTTATTATGATGGCAAAATTGAACCGCTCCGCCAGAATATGGGAGAAACGTGAGCCTATGACAGTACAAAAAGAGCTCTGCAATGTTGTTGTCGTTGTTTTTCTCTTTCTCTTTTTCCGATTTTCTTGAGCAACGAAACAGCATTTACGCTGGAAGTCGATTGCTTCGAGTACCCAGTAGACTCTACTGCCGTCTCCCTCTGAAATCGAGACTGTATGTGATTTTCCCAGAAAGGCAGGAAGGCCGACTAGATCATGTGAGCCACCCATGGTCGTCTGCGAAAAACTTCTATAAACATGTGGGAAACGCTTGCCTCCAAGAATAACGATTCCCCACGAGTCTCACAAGAGGGAAAAATAAATCAGGGCAAATAATACTCACAGATCCACAGCAGGTTTATTGGCTCACAGGTTCCTTCTCAACTGGTTAACACAACTGGTTTGGTAAACTTCCAAGGTCAACTAACTCCCAACTGAACTCTTGACTGAACGCAAACACTGGACGCTTATCTGTTATACTTTAAATGCATGCAATGTTGAATGATGAGAGCGTACTAAAGGTTGATTTCCGGTCCATGACACATTGTCGGCTATTTAACAAAACTACTTATTGCACGAAATTAATATCATGCGTTCCCTATCATCAAGTTAAGTCTGCTTAAATCACGCAATCTCTAATGCTAGCGCCAGAAAACCGGAAATGTGAGTTTTGCAGAGAGACAGGAAGGCCGACTCATGTGACCCAGCCATGCTTGTCTGGGAAGAAAAAAACTGTATAAACATGAGTTCCCAGAAAACCGGAAGCCCTTGGCATGGTCTTCAGGGAAAACAATATACATTTTTGTACCCTCTCACGAGTGTAGAAAGTACAGCTTCTATCATTAGCTGTTTAGACAAGACAGGCCGTAAAGGAAATTGTTCCCTGGTGATCAAATACGCCTCAATCACCGAACAGATCGCTTAAATAGCTTACGACTTACCACAGGCGGTCCAAGCTCACAAACCCACCGAACGATAACTCCGCTGAAATCGCGTTAGATCGGCCTGAGGAGCAGGCAGACAACAAAAAATACAACACAGCAACATGTACAGGGTAAGTAGATTTTATTGACAAAATGTAAGCAGAATTGACTTTTCCAGCAAAACCGTTGCGTTCCCATACAAACCTTTATAAATTCAAACTTCAAACTGTTGTAAACAACACCTGCATATGCTGCAAGGCGAGAGTCACGTTAATATGCCCCATGTCACGTTTCGCTGAACGTTCACATGAAAAGTTCAAAAAAAAAAAGAAAAAATCATATAACGGTTAGTATTGTGAGCTTGGCCCGCGTGTGACTTTAAAGTTTCGGTCGAAAACAGTGATATTAAATTCCCTGTACCACGATTTCAACTTTACCCTCTGTTCAAAAGTCAAAAGTAACATGTTTGGCGACCAAACACCGTTAAATATCGTTTCATGACCAAACATTTTCCTGTTTCTACAACTTGTTTCGACTTGCTCAGTTCATCGTGTTTGATTAAATTTCAACGTCGAAAACGCTTAACTGATCAAACACTGCAACATAAATATTTTGCTCGTTTGGAAGTGATCAAACATGTTTGTTATATCTCCCCACTCAAACACGGTTTCCGATGTCGTGGGTCAAACTTACTAACTCCCTAAGGAAACAACAACATGAACTTTCGACTCGTGCGTGATCAGGTCGTGCTTCTTGAAATCGCCGCAATTTTTTCTAGTTTCGAGTTGGGACGTATAATAAAAGACTTAATGAGTGGTTCAGCGGTAAACGGTGAGTTTTATGTCCCCTTGACCTCAATGTGTCCCTCGGCGTCGCCTCGGGAAACATTAGGGACCTTTAGATCGGAGGACGAGGACGACTACGAGTACGAGTTTTACGCACTGAGCATGCGCATAAGGTTTGGAGGCCGACATTTTTCGAAGTGCGCGTGCTCAGAACAGAAAACTCGTACTCGTAGTCGTCCTCGTCCTCCGATCTAAAGGTCCCTATTGAGGATCTCAGGGAAACAAAACTCACGTTTCCCTTGGGGCCAGTCATTAAGTGCTTTTTGATACCGTTTAGCTACTAACACTAATAAACAGGTTTGGTTGCCAAGGAATGTTTTATCGTATTTGATAAAATGTTATTTCAACGTTGATAAGTACTTAAGTGATCAACTAAGTAAACACTTTAAAATATTTTGCTCGTTTGCACGGGGTTCCAACAGGTTTAATACCGTTTGACCAGCCAGTTCAAAAATAAATATGTTTGATCCCCAAACAATGTCTGATCGTATTTGGTCACCAAACAGTTCTTGTGTAGACAGCCTTGAGATAGAGATAACAAAGGAGCCTTTAGGAGTAGCAAAAATGTTGGAGGGAATAGAAGTCATCTGAATCCTCTGAACCCTGTACATTTTACAGCTCAATTAAAAGCTAAACTAGGAATACCTACCAGTAGAGTGCCAACGGGTTAACACTGGCACAGTTGTGCGCTGAGAAAAAAATTAATAAGTAACCAGAGTACAGACCATCTTTTAGAATAAATCATCGTTTAAAAAGCAAGGCAAAACTCACATATTTTTTGGTTTTTCTTTGTTTTTCAAAATGCTATTTTGATATTCACGTCAAAAATCGAAATTAGTCATACCACTAACAACATAAACAATACAAGAAGCATTTATAAACTTTCGTGAGATGCTACTTCGGTGCATGCACTTCGGCAAGTGGAATTTGGGCCTAAGCACTTCTGATCGTATAATTTCAAACGAAGCCACAGTTGCATGCTCCCTGAAATTTTGGAATAAGAAGACTATCCAAATTGATTTGCTAAGTTCCCTGAAGCTTGACAGATAGTGGCTTCCTGGCAAACAGAGCTCAGACTGTTTTTCACCTTTGTGAACGCTAATGGCAAACGACGGCACAAACCATGTTGTGTGACTCGTGACTCGTTCGTCGATCAAATTTGTGATTTCGAGCCCACTAACTCGATTGGAAAGAGGCTTTAGATTCCCTCTGATCATATTTATAGTAAATAATTATATTTGAATATATTCATCTGCTTTTTCCTTGTTATTATACGCTGGCCGATTTTGCCAAGGCAATTGACTGCTGTTTTGGTACGCTCGCCGTGACTGTCAAATTTGTATTTGAGCACACTAGCTCGATAAATAAAGAGGCTTTCTGAGGCTTTGCACGCCCTCTGATTGAATTTATAGTGATTATGTTCAAGTTTCTTAAATGGCACGCTGGCCGATCTTGTCAAAGCAATTGATTGTTTTGGCAAGCTAGCCGTAACTGTGGCACTACCACTCGCCGTTTTCGAGCTGATCGGCGATAACTACCTCCCTGGGCGATTTTTCGGCCTCCTAGCTGTTAGATTTGTGACACTCTGGCTCGCAAAAACACAAAATTAAAGTACACGCAAGAAGACAGCGCTCAAGCTCACAAGTGAATATCTATATTTCCACTCACCTTTACTTGCCGGATGACTCAAAAACAACCACCGATGACGTCACTCTTACAATTCCTGACATTACCTTTTAGTAAATTCTCAGCTCCGACTATTGCATTTCTAGCTTTTTGATTGGCTAAAAAACTCCGACTATGAGTTTTACGTCATATGGAAAATAGTGCGCCAAGTTTAATGTGACACTAACCCCCAAATAATTTTGCACATTTCCATGTTCACGACCGAGGAATAGTGGAGAATGGGGCGAGTTGGCTTCTGACGTCATTTTGGGAATAACAATGTTTTCTTTCTGAGAAGAATATATGCGACCATGCGAATGTATGCGTCAGAATTGTTGCAGAACGTAAGGAAGATGTGTTATTGGAGACTGTAGCAATACAGGATACTCAAGATAGAGTATTCCTCTTCATTCGATACCTCTATCCGGATGAAACTCGACCAGAAACGAGAAAAAGACCAAAGAAGTGGGCTGATCTATGCGAAGCGAAAGTCAGGGAGCCGTCGAGGATTTAGTCTTCGATCTCGGGTTCGCCGCTATTATAAAAACCTATAGCTTTTCATGGCCTGTATATTTCTCTATCTTTAGTGGAAAGCTTGACATTTTTATGGTACTGCATACGACGCGAATTTGGGATAAGCTGGAAGCCATCTGACTATTGCAAGCGAAAGCGATCGATCCTCCGAGTCTGATCATATGAAATCACTCAGTAAACTAAACATCGGTTCTTTTTACTCGAAATAGACACATTTTTAAACGAATAGTAAACGAAATCTGCGTCCTACAACGAAGCAATTAAGATTGTTGAGCCTTACAACAGGTGATTGAGGACTAGCTATGTATATGTGTGGATTTTGATAAAAACACACGCACACAGGAAGTCGTAATCCGACCGTGTATCTCAATAGCCATTTAGTCGGAATTGTTTCGTTCTTTGAGCTTCATCTTTGAGGAACGAAATATATCTAAATTTCAAACTTACAATGGATCAAGCATTTATAACTATGCAAGAAAAGTGAATCGAACGATTAAGATTCGACTCTAGAGCCCTAGAGCTACCGACGGAGTTGGTCGTGCTGAAAGAAGAATTGCGGCGATTGTCAGTCAACGGAAACGCAAAGTAAAAAGTCGAGAACTCCCAGGTTATTAGCGTACGTAAAATGGCATTCATTCAATAACAGTGAAGTAGAAATGTATTCACTTAACCGAAACTATACTGAACCTCTTTTCAACATCCTAACGAAGGATTTGCCATGATTTAGTAGTACGAAATATGCAAATTCGTATAGCTTGTGTTCGTGCATACTAAAATTCCACAGTAATTGACTATGCATATTATACGGTCGGGCGACAGTAATCAAGCGAAAATTTACCTCGACTTTGGATATTGTTTGCCAACATCTCTGCTTATCTCTCATGTTAAAACTGTTTTCAATCATTGATCTGGCGAAGTAGGCAGAAGTGGACTACGACTGCATCGCATTTTCACTTGTATTTCGGGGGAAATTGGTGTGTGAATCTAAAAATGTTTTGACACTCCGAAATCTGCACGTTCCTTTAAGCCAACTTACCAACTTTCGTGTCCATTGACATCTTTATAACTCTTTAAGAGCTGCAAGTTAACTCTACTGCTATTACTTTTATCGTTATAATCCAAATGGACCGGCAAATTGTCGATTCTGATCCTGGCAAAAATTACAACGCGACAATCTCCGCTGGCGACCCGCACTTCGAAATGGAAAAAAAGAAATAAACATCGCAGCCGTCCAAATCGTAGCTAGACTCTAAATTGTATGCTGGATGATACAGTTCTTTCACGTAAAAATCTTGTTTGGTTTCGATAAAATATGAATCACAAATAACCCAAAAATGTTTTGATAGCCATAAAGCTCAGTCAAAAGTCTCTTGAGTGTTTCAGCTCGGTTCCCGAAGTGACGTCACTAGTAGCCCGACCCAGATCCCACTTTACGCGGTCGTGAACACAGAAATTACGAGTTCAAACGCCTGTAAAAACGCAAGGATTTTATCAATCGAGATAATTTTTTCGCCGATGAAATCAGGGAAACTAGTAGATTTTATTAAAAGGAAAAAAAAATTGGGGGGTTAGTGGCACTTTAAAATTTTTCGCTTTGTAAAATTGTGGAAATAAAAATCGGCTGCAAAATCCGGTTTAAGAATTTACTAAAACAATCATTCCATTCGCCCTTGTTGGATATGAAGTGATTATAACCAACTCGCGCTACGCGCTCGTTGGTTATTTTATCACTTCATATCCAACGCAGGCTCATGGAATAATTGTTATATATCCATTTGACCATTCGAGAATACATCTCCCTGTATAATCCCCTGTACCAAAATCAACTCACGCACATGCGCACACGGCTTTATAATGCTGCCGCCTCGCCAGCCTCGCGTCTTCGCTCGGCTGGCTCGTTGGCAAAAATGACTGATAATACGTGAATTAAATGGAAATAGACGAGGAAATCAAAAAACGGAAAAAAAGCACGCGTACAGCAAAAAAATAGCCTAAAGAAATATGCGTGCTGATTGGTTTAAAGTTGTGTTTCTATAACTCGTTATATAAAACATGCAGGTAAAATTATTGTTACATTTTGATTGCTTCTCACCTAAGATCTATTAGAGGACAGATGCACAGACGTAGTGAATATAACATTCTCAATCTCTTTTTTTTTTTTTTTTTTTTTTTTTTTTAATTTTAAGTGGCGGAAAGTTTTCAGAATTTCAACAATATTTTACGTGACTAGGCGAAAGATGAGATAAAAAAAAAGTCTTGTCGACGCTGTGACCAGGTACTAAAAGCAGGAATAAAGACTTTTTTTTAGACAATGACTCGGAAAAAACATTCGAGTAATCTCCTCAGTAGGCATTCCACCGAGCCAATCACAAAATCTACGTGAAATTAATTCAAGGTAAGAAACATTGCTTTATCTCGAATTTTACAAACCCAATGGGATCACTTCAGAAATTGATGTCAGGAATGAAACATCACAACACCGCGTTTTAAAATAAACCGATGACCTTGCTTTCCGAGGCGAATGTTCCAGTCCATTTCAGGGGACAGCAGCAAGCATAGTATAGTTTACTACAACTCACGGTCATCTATACCGCAGCAGAAAGTGTCTCCGACAATTAATATATCGCATTGTTTTGCGAATCATCACATCTTTCCACAGTCACTTCACGGTCACAGTCACTTCTCCTCCAATATTGATTGCAACCGCAACTTTTCCGAGCGAATTTTGGCTCCCCTACAATATTCCAGACAATGCAACTTCTAAGTTTTTCAGCTCACAGAGGCGCTCTCACGATTAAAACTGACTTTACGTTTCCTGTGAACTTTCTATAATTTTGTTGATTTCGCAGCTCAATTCTGCTTTCACTGTAAGCTCAGTAATAGATCGATGAGGACGTCAAATCGCGGTAAGAACTCAGTTAAGTGATACACTGGGCTATTGCCTCATGTGCCTTTTTACTGCAGAGTGCACTGTTGGAATGGTTTGGGGGTTGACTCCGCTAACGCACAATGCCAGTAAGGCACTATGTCCGTAAGGCAGTAAGGCATTAAGGTAATAAGGTGTAAATTTTAATGTTTGTTTAATTAATTAATTCCAATTAATTAATTAATTAACCTTGTTTTGAGGGGGTGGGGTAGGTACCTTTGATCACTACGTAAAACGTACCATACTCACATTACTTCTTGGGTAACATCACAAAACTACATATGGTTCCAATATTCTCTTGTTATCCTAGTGGTACTATTAAGAACAAAAGCAATTTGCTTGAAGCGCATGCGCAAATTGATTAGCATTAGTGTTAACTATATATGTTAGTTAAACGATACGTTTCATACACAATTATACACGAACGTTGAGTGTTTTTCCTTGTGTTAGAACACAACATGTAAGACGCATGCGCTCTAGCATTGTCAGCATGATACATACACCGAATGCAAATATGGCGGACCAATCGGTCGTCGCCCGGGACGAGCTACATGAAGCTACATGAAAGCGACGTTAGTCAGTCTTTGATGTTTTGCTTTGAAATTGCTTCCCCAGAAAACTCTTGCTATGTCGTCGATCTGTTCTGTTTTATTTCGCTGTGCCTACGAGTTGCCGTATTTCTGAATGCGATGAGAAGGGATAGAAATCTTCAACTGTTCACTTCTAAGGGAAAATAGTGGATCAATGCAATTCGTTGAGACGAAGGAAAGGAGTTCACGATCGCCGCGGGAACTAAGGTTGCTAGCTGCTAGAAGATCTTGGGAAAATCGTTTAAATGACGAGCTTATGTGGTGTCTGGTGGTGTTCCCACACGATTTTCATGGCCAATACCCTCCCCAAGTTAAAGAAAGCTCTTCTTAAATGATATCCCCTCTGCCTCAAAGGAAGCACACTTTCTCTGCTGTGGAAGATTCCACTCTGTTGCGGTGGCATTCAGGAACACAAAGACGCGTAGGGAGTGCGAAACAAAGGGACTAAATCGACAACGAAGCAAGACTTTTCTGAAAAAGTATTGTCAAAACAAAACATCAAAGCCTGACTAGCCTCGCTATCATTCGACTCGTCCCGGGCGCTGACCGAGTTGTCCGCCATATTTGCATTCGGTGTATTCTGTTCTCGAGTTCAGACTCATGCGCGCGATAACACTCTTTACGGGCGATGTCAGTTCTATTTCAGGTAATATCAGTTCTCCCTTTTTGTGCAAAGAACGCTTTTGGGACAGCGTATCTTTTGGAATCATCCCTAGCTCGGTTCAAAAACGGTCCTGTGCTGTTTTCAAACTCTTTTATCTTTGCTAAGCTTTAAACAGGGAAACGAATGGATTTCCTCAGCTGCTTCTTTATTATCTCCCCCATGAAAGAGAACAAGAAGTTCGCAAATGTACTCACCCGAAACATTTTCGAGTTAGCGGCATTAAAATTAGTAATGTCGTGACAAAAGAAACTTCCCAAATATTGCTGCACACACTGTGGCACTTACGGGAACCGCATTTTAAATTTAGTCAGTCCTTGAGGGGACTCATTCACCGATGTAGGATATAATATCGGTCAAGTTGAAACGCTTCTCGGTTGTATTAATCAAGATCATTGTGTATTTTAAACTGGTTTACTATTAACACCAACGGTGGCAACCTAATAACAACGTGCTATTCCGAGACACGACGTGGCTATTTCATAATTAAATTAGCAATTGTTTATCGATGATATGAAAATTTTTTGCCACTTGAATGAAGCAAAATTATTCCTCTTCCATTTTTTCATAATTACTCGGGCTTCCGTAGGAAAGCCCGAGTCAGAAAATGTAACATTTTGTCGCAAAAGGGGGGTCATGGTGCCAGGCGTTCCATGCGTAGACCGCGGAAACTTGGGACGAGAAACGCGACATTGCTCGCTTGTGACAGAATTCGGTGTTGTGAAAGTTTTGGCAAGTAGCGGACCATATACGCTCATCTCGCAAACAAAAGATGTCGATCTTTTTCCGAAAGGGTCGGTCCTCGAATTATATTCTTCAAAGCCAGCCAGGTAAGCTCATGCTCGAAATGTTCTCGTGGGATAACAACTGAGCCGATCGCATGTGGCTTCTGCTGAGGGTCCCCAATAGGTTTGGCGGGATGCGGGATTTGGCTTTTTTTCGAGGTGATATTCGGGATTTGAGCTGAAAAAAGGTGTGGGAAACGGGAATTTTAGTTGCTAGTGGGAGCGGGATTTTGTGTTTTTATGGGGTTGGGATGCGAGATTGACAAGGGAAACAGAGCGGGATACGGGATATCAATTACACCGTGACTTCATCTTAAGTTGACCAACGCAAAACCGGAAGCTAGCGAAAATGAACCCTTTTTGCGTATAGCTGTGTCTGGTTTCAGATTCATAAGTACCAGAACCTAGCAAAGGCTCTGTACCCTGTCAAATGTATCCATTATCGTTTACCCTTCGCTAGTATCAGACCGTATGACGTCTTTGGGTAGTAATGTTTGTGTTGGCCTCTGACATAAACGACACATGATTTGCCCATTTCCGGCATTTGCGTTCGCAGAGTCTCGGTACTATTGACCTCGGTGTCCTCAGCGTCTCCTCAGTTCCGATCTTTTTTTTGTTTTTTCTAGTCTTTAAACCTTTTTACGAGCGCTAAGTGTTTTGTTGTGGTCAGTATGGCCACACTGGATAGCGGTGACAGTAACTTACCGAACGAATCTGGAAACGAAGTATGCGACATTATAAATTGCGTCGCCATTTATTATGAAAAGAGTATGAGCGGGAATGCCTTCCTTCGGAAAAAAAAGTTTCCTAGCAAAGGTTTCAAGGTACCTGACACCGCTTAACGAAAGCTTTAAAAGAAACTGTCGGGTATGTGAACTTTTTAAACCTTATTTGTAGTTGACATTTTAGACCTCGTAAGTCTTCTCAATGTGATACGCATGTATTCACGGTTTGTATCTAGTGAATCCGGTCTGATCTGGCGTGACCTTCATGCCCTCTACTTTATGCTTTGACTGTTTATGATCGACCTGAAAAGGTCTAGCTAACAGAAGTAATTAATAATATTTAAGATGCCTTTCGTTAGGTGACCTACATCACGGCTTTTCGATTTTTGAATTTTTTTCCCCTTTCGTTTTTCTCCTTTTCTTTTCTTCTTGTTGCAGTGATTGACCTTCTACTGGGCTTGCTTGCGGTTAAAAAACTTCAAGGAAGCTTAATCGAGGCGGGCAATTTTTACCATAGAGTAGCCAGGTGCAGTGGCAGGAAATTTCGTTCTGAGTTTTTTACTCAACTTTTTGAGCAGTTTTGTACATATCTCAGGCTCCATTAGGCCGATCACTCTGATCTGGGTATCATTGGAAAGATCTTTTCCTCCTGCAAAAGTTGAGTATAGATGATGCCAATTTTGGTCAAAAGTGATGACGTCAGAAGTGGAAGAAAGGCCAAAGCTGGTCACGGCCGGTTACGGCCGGCACGGGAGTCAATGGGTTAAGAAAAAACACGATACAGCAAAACAGGATTAGGGACCATTCGGCCTAGCACCCGATTGAATGTCAGACGCACAAACTAACACACACCTTCAAATACTCAGCTGATTTTGTTCCAAAACACTAGGACTAGGAATATGGTAGTGAACAATCTCTTTCTTTTACTGATACGTTAAAAAAATAACAAAATAGCGAAACGTTTAAAGACCGAAACGCAAAAATAATTTCTTGTTACTTATCTGCTACCCATTGCATACAGGTAGGCCTTTCATGATCTTTTCTGTGATGTTTACTTTTGTTAAGTTTCTGCGTTAATTATTATTTAACAAATTAATAATTAACGCAAAAACGCCTTTGCAAAGTGGGTGGGATCGGGATTCCCAAGTGAAAAAGGGCGGGATGGCGGGATTAAAGGGAAAAAATGGGTGGGAAAGCGGGATTTGACAAGCCTATTGTGGACCCTCTTCTGCTGTTATTTAATATTTCAGTAAAACAAACCATATTGCAATAAAACGAACTAAATACGAAAACGTTTTTGGACTCGTAGCTTCGCAAAAAAATCTGTTGATCTCAAAATTTTTAAAGATAAGACTTTCGGTTACTTGAATTAAATATCTTACCTCCAAGTTAGTTGGTTTTCTAGTGGGGCGTAGAAAAAAATTGCATTGTGTGATTTTGGAGACAAATTGTATGGGAAAATTAAAACTTCAATTGTGTGGGGAATTGTGCGAGATTATTGAGGTTCTTGGCACTGAGGTTCTAATAAAATCTGCATTGACGATAGTTAAGCGAAATTTATTTCACTAGTTTTTCAAATATCCTTAGCAGTCTTGGCAATCGCCAATTCCTATAGAAATCCTGTTGCGTGACACGAACTAGTTGAGTACGAAACCAAACAAAACAGAATGCTTCATCTTCCCTTATGAACGAGTCCCTTTTACAAAATACACCTACCTTGATGCAATAAAAATATGTAGCTTGAATATTTCTTCATGAACTGCGTTAAGGATCGCATATTCTCGGAAGTTATCCGCAAAAAACACAACTTGAAAGTTTATGCAAATATGTGCAATGTAAATTGACACCTCATTGGACTGTTGTTTTGGCGAAACCACTTTATCATGATTCGTTTCAGCTCTCTCGAAAGAGATTATTCGCTCTCTAAGGAGATATGACTTTTGAAAGGGTTAAAGATCGCAACGCAGCAAAGATATTCAGCAGCATGATTCACTCGGATCGCCCACGAGAAGTAAACAAACTTGCTTCAATTTCCGCTAGCATAGTAATTGCCACTGGTTGAAAAAGATCTGGAAAATTCTTCGCAAACAAGTTCTCCATACCTGCTTACACAACTGTGCTTGATTCTTGAACCAAAAGGTTTAAACTTACAACTTGCGATTGGATTAGGAGGATACTCAAACGAAGAAACCTGAATAGAAAACATCTCGGCGGAAAATATCGTGATTCTTTTATTTGTGTTAATCATAAAAATTACAATTTCCTCGATTGTGATTGGTTTAAAAAACTCCTATTTCCCACTAATTCACTTGTCTAGCTGTTATCGGACAGTTTGTTATCGGACACCTTGTTATCGGACAGTTTGTTATCGGACAGTTCAATAAGCCAATCACATTCAAAGATGTAGTTAAAATTAACCAATCACATTTAAAGTTGTGGTTTAAATCAACCAATCACAACCTTGGTTTCAATCACCATAGAAACAAGTGTTCAAACTCCTAAATTGGGGCTTTCTTCAAATGGAGAATTTTTTCCCTTGAACAATGATTATGTTTTAGAAGACAGAAGTGATTTATTTTATCCTATGGCACAAATGTTTATGCAAACTATCCAGACGAGTTCCTTTGTGGATATGTTAACATGTTCAGATGAAGTTCAGCCATCCACAGCATTGTTTATCGCTTCGCAACAACCGCGGCAAACGGAGGTAAACATCCACCCGGCTGTAATACCATTGCACAGTACGCTAGTATTTCCTCCCTCGAAAATCCTCATTTTGTTCAACAAAATCAAAATACAGGAACAATGACAGTAGACCAAGCCAAGTTTTCCCCTTGTATCAGACGGAGAAATTTCAGAAATAAATAATAGTAAAACCACAGCCTCCAAAAACATCGCTCGAGCAACTAAATCATGGATGGCAGCATAGGTAGAACGTTGTAAAGCCAAAAACATTAATGCATTTAACTGCCAGTGAAAGACGAGAATTGTTTCACATTGCTAGCGGATACGTGCCTGTACAATCCAGCTCGATATCTGCGATTTCTTCGACATTCCCTTTGCACAGTTCGGTGCCTGCAGCTTCAGCAAATCTACCAGGTGTAGGAGAATGTTCGACCAGCAGTTCCAATCAGTTCAAACCAAGTTTCCTCATTAGCGAATGTGTTAGAATTCACCGGTATGCCGTCGTTCAAATACAGCATGGCTACAAAAATCTCTCGGCGCCATTTTAAATTTTCAATAAACAGTTCGGTGTGTTTAAAAAACACCAGCAACTTAAGAAAATCCCCGTCCCAAAAAGCCAAGGAAACGAAGAATCATAATTGACTCTGGCTCTGATGTTTACAACTTGAAGTGAGCTGTCTATTGACTCAGCTTAAAAACCTTGAATCTTGCTGGAAAAACTGCCCTGGCAAGCGTTCGGAATTTTAACCAAATTCCGCAAAGTTCTGCGCAGTTGAGAGTTTTTTATGCATGGTTGCGTTTTTGACTGGCATAAGACTTGTTTTTCGCTCGTCACTTGGCAACCAGCAAATCCATTTTGACTGTTGTCGATTTCAGAGCGACATTAAATGCAAATTTTCCCTTTATTTCATAACTTTGATATTCTTCTTTTCTCGAAAATTGTAATTTTTATGATTAATTGGTAATAAGACTTCGTGTCGTCCAATTCTGTCTGTAATCATACTCGTGATAAACAAATCGGACTTCCGCTGCGCGGTCGTCCGATTTTGCTATCACTCGTATGATTACAGACCGAATTGGACTCTACTCAGTCCTATTACCATTACTTATCGTGTTCAATACGCTTCCTGCTAATCGTAAAGTACGATTTGGTACTGTGGTACGAAGCCCGTTAACGCACTTAGAGTGTCTAGTTTAAAAAATAATAATAATAATAATAATAATAATAATAATAATAATAATAATAATAATAATAATAATAATAACGTTATTCCATTTTTCTCTAGCAGGAAAAAAGCGTGCATTAATCTTCCTTTGTATGTTTTTTGAGAAAACAAGGGTATCATGTTACAAACTTTGCGAAGAAAACAAAAGTATCAAGTTACAAAGTGTTAGCGTTGAGAAAATAGAATTATCACGTTTACTAGGTCATGTATTAATGAATTTGAAATGAACGAAATTCAACGTGTAACACCACAGTAAAATTTAAAACCATCTTGACAATCAGTAATTATAAGTTACTTTTGGGCCTTTAACTAACAAGTTACATACAGGCAGCAGATGACTCAAAACGTACTGGCAGTCCTGCGTAACACTCTGCACTATCTGAGATTGTCTCACTAGTTTTCGTTCTTACCACATTCTGACGTTCTTTGTGATCTATTAATAAACAGAAGTAGGCGACATGGAATCTATTTGTAAAATAGAAACACTCCTGAAATTTTGGGAGAACTCGAAAAAGCTGTCAGCTAAACACTCGCTTAACGGGTTCGTGTATAGTAGTCTCACATGGCATTTCTCGTTCTCCCAAACTTTCACTATTGTTTTCATTTAACAAATAGATTGTATTTTGCCGTGCGTCTGTTCAGCAATAGATCACAGATGACGTCAAAACGTGGTAAGAACAAAAAAGTGGCACACGTTGAGTAGCCGAGTGTGTCACTGATGTCCTTACCACATTTTGACGTCTTCTGTGATCTCTTACTGAACATACGCACGGCAACATGCAATCTATTTGTATAATAACGAAGCATTTTACTACACATAGGTAAAAATGTTTTGTTTATTTCAAAATACTTCAAAATAACGCGAAAGCCGGCCTTTGCTCCGTCTTTGACCACTTTGGCGAAGACGAGAAAAAGCCATTTGACGTAATCTATGATCTATGCAAAATAAAGCAATTCCATTGGTTACTATGCGTAGCAATGAATTGTGATTGGTATGGTCGACAAAAATCACGCCACTGTCAAACTTGACTCGATGGTCGCTCTTCGGGGAATGAAAACTAACAGCGGAAGCGGAATTGATCTGCGAAATCTACAGATCTTGAAGAAAATACTAGAAAAATCAAGCCAGTCTTTGTCATCAGAGCAGCCCTGTCAGCCAAAAAGCTTGGACGTTGCCTTGAAAATTGCCGGAGTTGAAAAATACCCTCGGAAAACTTATGGTTATGGTCAATCTAGAGGCCATTTAATTCAAGTTTTGAATGAAAGGAGCGTAAATGACTGTGGAGATTTTTGTCTCCTGTGGTTGGTGATTCTCAAGTCAGTTTGATATAGTGTCGGAGAGACATTTGAGCTGCGATACTGTTGGCCGTGAGCTGTAGTTAGCTATACTTAACTCGCTGCTGTGCCCTGAGACGGACAGGAACATTCGCATCGGAAAGCAAGGGTATGTGTTTATTTTAACTGATTTCAAGAAATAATGTTTTGATGTTTCATACCTGTCATCAATCAGTGTGTCAACAGTTATTTTGAAACTGGGAAAAGTTAAAATTTTTAAATAAATTAATCTCAGAAACATTTTGTTTATTGGGTTTCTTAAATTCGAGATAAAGCAACGATTCTCGGCTTACCAAGACTGCTCGAGAATTTTTTTTCTGGATCATTTTCCAGAAGAAACGGCTTTATCTATCTTCTTCTTGCTTCTCGAACATGTTAAGGGGGAGAAACTTAACTACAAGTCTGTTGCTAAGGATATCTGAAACCTCCTTTTTTTTGGCTCCTGAAGTGGGCATCAAAGTTTACCGTGTTTGTTCGATTCACGCTTCCTTTAAATTTTTCGAACCACGCCCATATTTGGTATGTCACGTGACCACAATAGAAAACGTCTGAAAACTCGGAATGAGTTAGCCTCCCACGCAGACGTTCTTAGGCTTCTCACGCGTTCCTCCCCACGAACGTCTGCTCAACGGACAGGTCACTTCCGTTCACTGGCGGTTAGCCTTTGTTTAAAAGAACCAATCCTGTTCTGTTAATGTTGACATCTCTGTTGTTTGCCAGGCTGTTTGCTATGTGCTTATGCATTGTTTAGGCTCATCTATATTGCACGATATTTGCTTTCGAGGGGCAAAATATGGAAAATAAGAATTTTTCTGTGAAATGTTGCTTACCTGCATTTAATATTGTGGCGCTGGGCCAGGTTGTTTCACTAGAACTATATAATTTGCGTGATAAGAAGCAACATATGTTGCTTCTTATCACGCAAATCATATTTACCCACGTCCGGTTTTTCCTTCGGAGACGCCGTGCTTTACTTCGAGAAAGCTAGACGTTTCTGTAGTGAGGTTCTTATGTTTCTTCCATCAGTTTGGTTGAGCTTGTGTTTCTCGAGTTCGATGAATAGGTTTATTGCTTCTTTTGTCCCTTCTGGCACCACATAATTAAAATGTAGCTGTTTACGTGCGAATCAGTTGACTGTTTTGCATGTTGTATATCCCATTGTTTGACTTAGCTCAGGCAAGACCATACCGGATCCTCAATGTGGATCTTATCTAAAATGATATGTACGTCTGCAGTTGCTGGAGGAACTCGTACGTAAGTGAAAATTTTGAACATTTTGCGACACAAATTTCTCGTGTTGAAGCGTTGGGTCGAAGTCGGTCAAAGTCCAGCTTTGCCCAGATTGGCAGAGAAGCTATGATTGGCTAACCGTCAACGAACGGATGTGACCGGTCCGTTAAGCAGACGTTCGTGGGGAGGAACGCGCGACAAGCCTAAGAACGTCTGCGTAGGAGGTTAGGAATGAGTGGATCGTTTTGGAAATATAACAATACATTTTGCCAAAACACGGCATTATCTACAACTTGTAGTATGCATTTGAGGAAATGTACAATATTTCGAAAATTATTGATCTTTAAGAGGCTATAAAAGCACTTAAACATCAATAATTTTCGAAATATAGTACATTTCCTCATACGCATACTACAAGTTGTAGATAATGCCGTGTTTTGACAAAATGTATTGTTATATTTCGAAAACGATCTACTCAGTCCGAGGTTTTAGACGTTTTCTATTGTGGTCACGTGACATACCAAATATGGGCTTGGTTCGAAACATTTAAAGGAAACGTGATTCGAACAAACACGGTAAACTTTGATGCCCACTGGACTTCAGGAGCCAAAAAAGGAGGTTTTGAGATTTCCTTAGCAACAGAATTGTACAGCTGTTGTAGTTAAGTTTCTCTCCCTCTGAAATGCTTCGGGAAGACTTTTTTGTATCTTATCTTTTGCCCATTTAAGCAAAATATTATCTTAATTCTCAAAACTTTCCGCCATCTTAAAACGGCAGCGGGAAAATCTCTGTTGTTTTTTTCTACTTTATTTGTTTTATATTTTACAGTTTACAGTTAACCATTAACAAACTACAATATTACAAAAATTCGCTACACTACGATACACTGCACTAAAAACTATGAAAAGGTGTGAAATATAGGAATAAAAAAATCTAACAAAACAAGACGATCTAAGATCGTAAGTAGGGCTGTAGCTACTACGAGTGTGATCATTTGCATTGCACAGCGGCTCGATGCATGTCTCAAAGAAATATCATGAAGCTGTCATAAAAAACATTGCTTTTTATACTAGCATTTGCTTCACAGCCTTAATAATGAGTTATTGTTTTTCGACATTGATGACATTTTGGTAGTGTAGTATTTCTACTTTTTATCATTATTATTGTAAATATTGTCTAAATACCTTTAGGAGAATTAATCTAGTTAAAGAATTGTTCAGTTAGCAAAAACTAAAGCGACAAATGATCTTTTGTCCTGCGTGACAATCTTTTCGGGCAATCATATAATGTCACACAATGCAAAAGCTTGGAACCTTAAACGTGCTTTATTTAATACAAAACGGCGAAGAACCTTGTCGAGCTTAAATGTTGTGAAACGTCAAGTTCGAAGGAGTTGTTTATCTGATAAAACTAAAACCTCGGAATAAATGGTACTATTTAAAAAAGTATGTTTGCGTCGTACGAATACCAAGAATACATCACATTCATCTGTCACAACAACATGCGAATATATATATGCACACATAGGCGACAAACTAATGCCACAAATAAAAAAAAATAATAATAATAATAACAGCTGGTAATGTACTCTGTTTGAGCAAAAACGTAATCATGACAGAGGTCATATAAATTTGACAATTCACTCTGATGGAAGCCACATCTGCAGTCAAATAAGTACATGGCATCTCTGTTGATGTTTCCTAGAGTTCGATCACGATGCACCCTGTCTTTGTCAATACTTACAACTTTCGTAAATGTTCATCTGTCGTCAGAAGTAACACTATATCCACATTTTCTGCTCATCGATAACTCATTTGATTTCTCGGACCTTCGCTAAATCCTTCATTCCCTATTTTGAGTTCCGGAACGACATTAGTTTCGAAATAATTATACGCTCATCGACTACGCCATCTTTTACAGTGGATCTACCGCCAACGGTGACGTTTGCAGATATGCATAATGTTTGAACGCAGAAACAATGGCACTATTTGTTAACATATTCGACGGAACTTTTCCTTTCCGCATCAACGTCGACATCGTGGAAAGATGAAGATTATTACGTGTCTGCGGTATTGCCCATTGCACGTGACTGAGCTTTGACACGAAATACGAGGGTAAACCTATAGTCGGTCGCCCAACTAACAAGGACATCACGTATTATAGACGTAAAAGAAGCTGCTGTTGTATTAGTTGGAGGAGGGGTTTCCATTTGTTTTCATAGATCAGAAGTTTATTATTAGAGACCTTTAGCATCTCGTTTACGGCAAACGCCAAACGGCTGCTAGCGGTTTGAGGTTTCCCGTTTGCCGTCGTCACCAAAATTGATTTTCGCATGGCGTTGATGTCTTTTGGGATTAAATATTTCCAAATGCTTACCTTTTAAGAGCCTATCTTCTTCAAGGTATTTTGATTTAAGGCCATCCGTCTTTTCTCTACAAGCTCGCCCTGAGAGCACAACGGGTTTTTTTTCTCTTCCGAAAAAATAGGGAAAAGTACCCTCGCAATTTCCTCATAATCAGCGGGAAGTTTTGGCCTTCGCTGGGCCACCTCGGTCGCCAGCATCACGTCTTGGCAAGTGTTTGGCCATCTAAAAAGCATTTTCTAGAAATAGAAGAAGGCATACATTGATACAGAACTCCATAACTGTCCTTCTTTGCATGCACACGTTTAGGAAATTCGAGCCGCCATTTTGTTTTGAACTTCTTTCGCCACTCGGTTTTCTTCGTTTTAGACCGTGCAAAATACATTGTTTTTTAATCACAAAAAACGGCATTTGGATCCATAAAAGGTAGAAAATTCTTACTAAAAATGTCAAACGTGAGTTGGTTTCGTTAAGCGGCCAAAAAACCTTGCCGTAAGTCACTTAGCGCTGGAGCGCCTTCTTCCCGTCGAAACTGGAACCGCAAACTGCAAACGTGACGGCAAATTGGTGGTCACGTGACCTCCTCAGGTTCGCCGCTTGCCGTAAACGTGATGCTAAAAGCGTCTATTGTCTCTAGCTAGAAAACGTTCGATTTGAAACGTGTTTTTGATTTTTTCGAAAAGTAATTTAAGAGATAGGGAATTCTTATCGAGTTTGGTGCGATAAATAAAATGTTTGCTTTCTAGTATAATGTAATTAAGTAACAAGCAGTCACTGTCACAAGTTAGAGTATCAACAAAACCAAAAACTATATCTTTAATATCAAAAGGCCTAAAGGTTATGCCCTGAGAAATTAGCATAACTGTGACTCTATCCAAGAAAGCACGCACTTTTGAACAATAAAAAAAGAAATGTTCCATAGTCGCTAACTCCGTACCACAAAAATAACACCACGGGGGATCAACTTTTTTTGATTTTAAATAACATTTCATTCGCATATAAAATTGTGTTTAGAATTTTATATTGAAATTCTCTTTACGTGGTATGCAAGGTTACTTTGACAGGGAGTAAATAAATCTTCTCCCAGTCAAGATGAAAGGTGTCTGTACTAAACGCTTTGTCATATTTCTTCATAGCAGTTGGTTTACAAGATATTTTAGAGACAAAACTCTGGTATAGAAATTTTGAATTAAGCTTCTCTGAAGAGATTCCATTACCATCGACACGCAGAAAGAAATCACTTGGAATTTTATGTTGTGTATTTGCGCATATAGAGGCCTTATTAAGTTTTAATTCTTTACGCTACTCCAGCGGGAAAGCCCTGAGGAGACGGAAAAATCAGTGATCGACCGGTGAGAGAGACGAGCGCCATGGCTCCTTGTCCGATTTGATCTCCCCATTTTCGTCATAGAGGTTGCCAATTTTAATTAATCATGCATCGAGAAGCTTTGCATTGTAAAGTGATCTAGAATCAACACATATAAACCTATTGTTCCACAAGACTTGATTTACTATGTCTGAGAGTGAGGAAGGGTTGTATTCGTTCAAAGCTAAGAAGACCAAGTCAAAACGCATTCTTTGTTAGAGTCTGGAAGAGCTATTAATAACTTTGTGAGATCAAATCTTTGTACTGATGACGTCAATCGTGCATCTGTCCTCTAATAGATCACAGGCGAGAACCAATCAAAATGCGAAAATAACTTGGTTTATTATATAAAGGTCGATAGAAAACCGTTAGTGCTTTATATTTCTGAAATATTAGTATCATTTACTATTGATTGAGAAGATACATCCCTTTCAGATAGTGTTTTGTGAGGGTTTCTAAATTATACACGTCTCATTTGAGTGGTCGTTTACGCATCGTTTCTTGACCCTCGCGTGCTTGATATTCTATGTAAGAACAGTCCACGAATACGAAACGCTACAACAAAACTACGTCTAACAAATAACCAGGGGTTGAATATTCTTCTACTGTCACTCGAGGTAGTACAAGGCGTTACCAAAGGCGAGTGCAAAAGAAGTAAGAACTGCGGTACTGAACAAGATTCGCTGTCCCTCTTGGCCCGATGCAGCAGTTAAAGTTGCCAGGGTGGTTGGAGGTTTTCCTTTATCGGTTGAAGATCGCGACCCTGAAAGTGAAATCACACAAACAGGAGAAGCACATATTTAATAGAAAAGGCAGCCTGTATGAAGAAATAAGTTCTTTCGTCTTGCATGCCGAAGTCTGAGAATAATACCCAGAGGGTCTATTATAGTGAGTCATAAATTTTGCAAGCCACCATATTTTCTTTCTTCGAAACCGTGAGGTTTTGTTTCCCCTAAAAAACCGAAACTGTCTAAATACATGTTTTTGTGAAAAATATATATATCTTATTAGACGTTTTGTTGTGTAGTATCGCTGAGTATTTTTACGAGTTGTGCCGTATTTTGGCGAGCCCGTAGGGCGAGTCAAAATACAAGCAACGAGTAAAAATTCTCAGCGATACTACACAACAAAACGTCTATTAAGAGATTTATTATCCAACACGCCAAATTGGTATGTTTGTGCGAGCGAATTTCGTGGATATTATTTATTTACAGGGAATGCGTGACAGAAGTATGCGAAGTGAAACGGAATTGGCGCGGGAAATCCAGCTAACTGATTGGTCAACGGCAGCAAACCTGTTAAACCGGTCCTCTGGAGTACAAATACCGCGTGATATTTGTACTCGTTTTGGGCGTTATTTGTACTCTGCGAAGTGTAGTTGGATAATAAATATATATATTTACGAAATGTTAGCTCAATAATATAATCGTATTTCTTCGCACAAAGACTGGGACCAAGACCGTAAGATCTTAAAGTGCCCCTGTGACAAAAAAATAAATTTTTTTTTTTTCTTTGGATTTCAAAACTATGTTAACTAAACACTAAGTGACCCAAGTTTTAATCCTTGATTTAAAAAAGGCACCTGTTTATTTTAACTGGAACTTTCCTATTTAATGATCCGCCATTACTAAATTTAAGTTCTACAGTCCGAGATCGTTATCATTTTTGATAACCTCACCAAAACAAACCATAAACCAATCGTTGCACAGGATTTCGTTCACGTGACGTTATTTGGTAGCAACATATGCCGGTCGACGAGGCCCTGCGATGAAAAGAGCTACTCACAACATCACAATGCAGCGTCATTGAATTAAATTTAGGTTTGCTTCATAATAGGTTATGGGATTATGGAATAAAAACAGAAATGTATGGAAGAAAACTGTCTTCGTCCAAAGTTACTGCGAATTTAATTTCCACACCGTGTGATATTTGTTCCGCGAGTAAAATGACACAGCGAGGGTAGACAACAAATATTCTGTTCACAAAAGCGTTGTTTATTGACACTAATATGATAATAGCTTCCATTTTCCCTCAGGCTTCATTTTCTTGGTAGCGGGCGAAGCTGCTTGTTCAACAGTCTGTAGTAAATAAAAACGAAAAAGTAACAGTAAATACATCTTGAAGAGCTGCAACTTAATTTCGTTTAGTTTGCGTGATAACAAACAGTATAACTTGTAACAGTTAATTCAACAGCCAGGCTCGGCGTAGTAACACGTAAAATGCAAGTAGCTAACATGTTCACGGAATATTTGTTCCTCCAGAGCTAACATTTAGAGAGCTTAAAACATATCTGGTAATACAAACGAGCCGAGAGAGAAGAAACCTGGCAAAAAACAGAGGTGTCAAACTCTACAAATTTCACGCTGATTGCAGCGGAAGCCAACCTGACATATGACCTATGTCCTTCCAAAACCACAGGATTTTTGCTTAGCGAAATATTCAAAGATCCCCAGATCGTACCATACAAAAGGGGCAGATCCTTAGAGATATACTAGTTCGAGCAAAACTTCCTAAAGCGGCTATTACTCGCGGATAGGAGTTGCGTAGGTCTGTTACCCCATTGTTGTCACTCGCTGAATCCAACGATAAGCTTCATTATATTAATGACTGGTGTGCCAGAAAACTGACCTAGTTTGGCCGGCATTTCTTGAAAATATCTCAGGACCACGAATGTGTGGACATTGAATCTTGGACTCAAAAATATAGGCAACTTACCTTTTAATGCATTTGCCGATTGACCGTCTCAGGCGATAAAATTAATACCTCACGTACGTCAGGCAAACATTAGGCGGGGATGAATAAAATCGCTGTCCTCTTCAATGTCGATATCATGTCGTTCGAATTCAAGCTTGAATTTTTCTTTAGGTCTTGCAGAAGTCCTTTTTGAATCGAAGACGCAGTCTTGCCACAAAATCGACATAAATTTGCTGTTTTGATTCTATGGGTACCAGCATCCGCCATCTCAATACCTAGGAACACATCAATTACAGTTGTAGATATGGCCGCCGTTACGAACAGCACATCGCAAATCAAAACAACCCCGTGCACTTTTTTCACAGATCGTGCACAACACTAAAAACAGATTAAATCCCAAGTGTATAGCGTGAAGATTAACGACATATTTTTTGTGATTGTCGCAAAAATCTGCAAGCAACTTAAATCTAATGACAAAATGAAAAACATACCTGATCTGTATGCAAAATTGCAAGCGCTGTTTCACTTTACGAGTAGCATTTTACATCTTTTACGCTGGTCTTCAGCCGCCATCTTCAAAACACGCGAGGCTCTTCCTTTCTTGGTACTTATCGAATAGAGTTATGGGTAAAACACCTGAGCA
>JAHPZR010025725.1:0-15000 GCA_019787425.1 Platygyra sinensis
ACAACTGAAACCACGTCCGGGTAAACAGTGCCTAAAAGACTTCTGTTGTTCTAACGGTCTAAATGTTATGTTATAAAACAATTGGTAAACGCCATAGCGTGTACTATTGAGTAATGGATGCACTTGGGAGGTTTGCTAAGCACCCAAGGAGCTGGTGTTGCACTCTTTTTTTTTTCTTTAATTTTTCTTTATTTGCATTACTTACAGTACACTTAGTGACATTACTTACGACACAGTTATTTACATTACATACAACAACTTACGATATATACAGGTCTCCAAGGTCATTAACAAACAGCTGCGTCCACATTTACATAATTGTTTTCATTCACATAGGTTACATAAATTACTACTACCAATTTAGCGAAGGATGTTTGCAAAAAGGGGTCATTTAAGTTGCCAAAAAAAAACAAAATAGATGTCCTGTATACATAAAACAAGAGTTAAAAAAAAAAAATTAAAACCGCGCTTTTTAACTCTTTTGCGCTCACAAAAACATTACGTAATATTTAGCAACAACATTTTGCGAGAAAACATTACCCGGAAACAATAATATTTAAAAGATTGGAAACAATAGAGATTGCGTGATTCAGAGTTGGCTCAGTGCCTAGGTTGTAAGAGATTTTCACATTCTTTGCATAGCGTGGTTGCGTGATTTGTAATCGGAGACCTTGTTTACCTACAATCTTGGACAGAATAAAATGAGAAATAAAACCACCCCTCCCCCCGAATCAATGATGAACTCGCGGTCTAACCAAAGCGCGCCATTTTTCCATCATTGAAATGGGGGGAGGGGTGGTCTTAATTTCTCATTTATTTTGTCCAAGATTGTACGTAAGGGTTCAACGTGACAAGACAATGGTGACTGTAATTAAGAGCGGATTATTCAACACTTTTGGCAGTTCTTGAACGTGCGACGGCAGCTATTTTCTTCTGGATAACGATCTATATAGTATACATAACCTCTGGTAACGCCAGTGTGGACCTCGGACAATCTTGGACAGAATAAAATGAGAAATAAAACCACCCCTCCCCCCGAATCAATGATGAACTCGCGGTCTAACCAAAGCGCGTCATTTTTTCCATCATTGAAATGGGGGAGGGGGGGTCTTAATTTCTCATTTATTTTGTCCAAGATTGTAGCTCGAAGGAGAAAATGTCTCACAATTGACCTTTCAAAGGAATATATATTTCCATATGTTCAAAGCCAAGGTTTTATTATTTTTTTTCCCAGAAAACTCCACCATTACTTCTGGCGAAGTAAACACGATCTTATTTATCACCGTAAGGGCATTCCAGTAAACACGATCTTATTTATCACCAACAGCGTAGTCCATGGCTAACGTAATACCTTCTTTAGCGCATTGAATGTTCCCTTCGAAAGGGAAAGTGCTTAACGCTGGATGATTTCAGCCTTAGTAGCCAGCAACTGGTCCTAAGTTACATTCTTTATCCTTGCAAATGCCGTGACGTGCATCTCCGAGGGATTTTGACCCAATTTTGACCAAATAAACCGTCCCCAACTAATCGCGAGTTTATTAAATTCGCTAACTAGACAAAACTCTCCTGAGGGGAGATATGAAGAAAAGAGCTGAGAAATGGCCTGTAATTGGCTGATGATCACATCATCCGCGGAGGTTTGGAATTTGTAACCGACAAAACTGAAAAAAAAAAAAAAACGAAGGCATAGCAAGAACCCGCCCAGCCTCCGGCTGCGCGGTTTAATAATACTAAAAATTAAGGGTAATAAAAATTACATAGTACAATTCGCCCATTTCGACTGCAAGAATTTTATTTTATTACCTTTTCGTACAATGTATGCTTCTGTTTCATACTTGAGTTAAATTTTAGCCTTAAATCCAACGATATTTGGAAAGGTTTGGTTTTTTCTACAGTCCGATGAGTAAATTTTTGCAATCAGTAAAAAGTAGTTTAGTAAGGGGTATGGTCTTGTTAAGACGCCCACCACGATATCTTCTAAAGTTAGGTGAATTTGTCCATCTCTTACTACTGACCAGTACGCTTCAAAATCTCTCCAAAATGCTATAGAGAAAGGACAATGGTACAACAATTGGGTTAAAGTTTCAAATTCACTTTTACAAAAAGTACAATCTTTGTGTGAAATAAAACCAATTTTGTAGAGCTTGTCATTTGTATAAAGGATTCTATTAAGTACTTTATACTGAAAAGCTATGACGTAAGGTTCAAGAGCAATTTTATGTGGAAGCAAAAAGGCTTGTTCTAGTTGCTTTTCTGATAGGTTGAAGTCTCTATGAAGAAAAGCGATTGCATTACGTAGTTTGGCTTTCTTGCTAATAAGTAGCAAATAATAATCCCTTTATTTCTTTGTGTTCACACAAAATACCTCGCCGCAATTGCCAGTGGAAAATGATGGTATAGTAGATAATGGAGATGTTCTTGTAGTATTGTCCTTCAGGTGAAATGGAATGGAGTCCCGAAAGCCCGTCCAGATAAGAAAATCAGTCTTTTCTATGTTTCTCGTGGCAATCTCAAAGGAATCAATATTATTAGAATTTAAAAGGAGATCCATCAGGTACACTACACCTGAAAGGAAGAAATTTTTATTAAAAAAACTGGACTGCCATCTATACGAATATCCCGATTATTCCATATTATATTGTGCCAGTCTTTTACCGAAGCAAAGTCTTCCCGAAACTCTGACCACCATTTTAAAAGTTGAAAATAGGAAGGAGAAGGAACCGAGAGGTCATTAACATCGTAATTACAGTTAAACAAGAACAGGCCTCCAAACTTTGTTAAAAGGTGAGAGAGATACCCTTTCCAAGGGCCTTCGGTGACATTATATATCCTCTGTAGCCAGGCCAAACGCAAAGATTTAATCATACAATCAAGGTCAATCGTTCTTAAACCACCTTTAGCGTAATCGTTAATTGTCGAAAGACGAGTTGTCTTATCTGGTCCATTCCACAGAAGTTTATAAACTAGTCGATTTAACTCTTTTACAAATTCGTCCGCAACAGGCAAGAGGGAGCATATGTAAACAAATTTCGGAATAAATAGGGATTTGATGACGGTCACTTTGCCGTAAAGTGGTAAACCGGCCTCTACAGGACCATAGGTTCAGGAGTTTTTTAATCTTATCCAAATTCTCTATGAAGGTTTTCTCTCGAAGAAGTGTTGGATCGTATGAATAATATACACCTAAAGCCTTGATCGGTTCGCGAGGCCATTTAATACCGAAAGGTTTCGAATTGTTATTTCTGCAAGATCCGATCCACATCCCTTCTGTTTTACTATAGTTTATTGCTAAACCTGAAAGCAGTTTGAAAGTATCCATTAAAAAAAAATGCTCGGGCTGAGCTAAAGTCGGCAAGGGTTGCTGTTGTATCGTCTGCGTACTGTACCAGTTTGGTTTCTTGGCCATCGATTGAGGTGCCTCTAATACTTGTATTCTGCCGTACAGCGATTGCCAGAACTTCCACTGCTAGTTCAAAGAGATAGAGAGATAAAGGGTCCCCCTGCCTGACCCCACGTTCCAAGGTAAAGAAGTCCGACGCAAAACCATTATGTATAACGCAACTTTGAATATTTTTACAGAAAATTTCTACCCAGCGGATAAAGTCTGGGCCAAACTGATTGAAAACTTTTAGGCAAGAGAAAACAAACGGTTCCATTCAAGACAATCGAAGGCCTTGTGAAAGTCAATAAAGATCAGTAGCCCGGGAATGTTTTTTGACAGTGCAAAATCCATCAGATCAAAAATAGATCTTACTGTTTCGCCAATATAACGGTCGTTAATGAATCCGGTTTGATTGTGATGAACAATAGTAGGTAAGACATTCTTAATTTTAGTGGCGATAACTTTAAACATTATTTTAACATCCACATTTAATAATGAAATTTGCCCTTTTCTTCGATGAGAGTTATCACTGCCTGCTTTTGAGAACGCGCTAACTCACCTTTCTAAAAGCATTCATTAACGCAACTAATGAAAGCTTCTTCAATCAAGTGCCAAAACCTTTTATAAAATTCAATCGGAATTCCATCACTCCCTGGAGTTTTGTTATTCTGAAAAGAGTCAAGGATACTTTTGCACTCCTCCCGATAGATCTTGCCTTCGCACAATTTTTTTTGCTCATCCGTGAGTTTGGGAATATTTAAATTCATCAAAAAATCTCAGTAGCATCATTATTTAAACATTTGTTCCCGCTCGTATACAAATCTTGGTAAAAGCGCTTCTGTTCAGCGAGAATGACCGTTGGATCAGTGGTGAATGAATTATTAATATGCAGTTTCCGCATGTGTTTCGTCACGTGGTTTCGTTTTTCCAGGTTGAGAAAGTATTTAGAACTTTTTTCGCCATATTCGCGCGCGAATTATTATCCCTCTAGTTCACTCTTCGTAAAATGATTCTATCTTTTCTCGCGCCGTAATCAACATATTCAAATTGTTTTCACACGAATCGATTTCATCAATCTGTTTAGCCGAGGCATACTCTTTTTCTAATTGAGATTCTTTGTCCTTTATACTTCTGGCCCTTTTCTTCGAGAATCGTATTGCATGATCCCTTATATTAAATTTTGTCCATTCCCAAACACTTCTAGCATCAAACAATTCTTTTTGGCCTTCTGAAACCCACTTTGGTATTAAGATTGAAATTTCCTGCTATCGCCTCGTGCGACTCTTACGCTTCTTTCGTGCTTAGCAACCTCCCGCGTGCATCTATAACTCAATAGTACAAGCTATGGCGTTAACCATTTGGTAACTGAACTGAGTGGAGTGCAATTTGTATAGGTAATCATATGGTTTTTCTCGTTAAATTTGGAATTAAAGGGCCATTGTCAGGTAAAGCGCATTTGCGGTCTTGATTGACAACATTTTTTTTAACCAATAGAAACCGTAATACTATCACGAGCGCCACGAATTCTCCGCAGGTCAGCTTAGAGTTGCACGTGCCTTTCGAACATCTCTTTATTCGCCGGCTTTTGGCCTTTTGTTTGTAAGGAAATAATATTTATCATATTGTTCATCATCAGAGAGGTCAACTCTGATATGCCTATCTATATAAACGGAACAAATGCTGGAAAAAATCAAATGCCCCGAGCGGGATTCGAACCCACGACACCCCGATCTCATGAAAGGTGCTCTAACCACTGAGCTACCGAGGCAACCACAGTGGAGTGAGTCGAATATTGGCTACAAATGAACATCGATTACCAGACATTTGCTCCCAGGCCTCTCGGACTGGGAATTACTTCTGTTGATCGTCGAGACGAAAGCTCTCGGTCCAGAGCTTTCGTCTCGACGATCAACAGAAGTAATTCCCAGTCCGAGAGGCCTGGGAGCAAATGTCTGGTAATCGATGTTCATTTGTAGCCAATATTCGACTCACTCCACTGTGGTTGCCTCGGTAGCTCAGTGGTTAGAGCACCTTTCATGAGATCGGGGTGTCGTGGGTTCGAATCCCGCTCGGGGCATTTGATTTTTTCCAGCATTTGTTCCGTTTATATAGATAGGCATATCAGAGTTGACCTCTCTGATGATGAACAATATGATAAATATTATTTCCTTACAAACAAAAGGCCAAAAGCCGGCGAATAAAGAGATGTTCGAAAGGCACGTGCAACTCTAAGCTGACCTGCGGAGAATTCGTGGCGCTCGTGATAGTATTACGGTTTCTATTGGTTAAAAAAAATGTTGTCAATCAAGACCGCAAATGCGCTTTACCTGACAATGGCCCTTTAATTCCAAATTTAACGAGAAAAACCATATGATTACCTATACAAATTGCACTCCACTCAGTTCAGTTACCAAATGGTTAACGCCATAGCTTGTACTATTGAGTTATAGATGCACGCGGGAGGTTGCTAAGCACGAAAGAAGCGTAAGAGTCGCACGAGGCGATAGCAGGAAATTTCAATCTTAATACCAAAGTGGGTTTCAGAAGGCCAAAAAGAATTGTTTGATGCTAGAAGTGTTTGGGAATGGACAAAATTTAATATAAGGGATCATGCAATACGATTCTCGAAGAAAAGGGCCAGAAGTATAAAGGACAAAGAATCTCAATTAGAAAAAGAGTATGCCTCGGCTAAACAGATTGATGAAATCGATTCGTGTGAAAACAATTTGAATATGTTGATTACGGCGCGAGAAAAGATAGAATCATTTTACGAAGAGTGAACTAGAGGGATAATAATTCGCGCGCGAATATGGCGAAAAAAGTTCTAAATACTTTCTCAACCTGGAAAAACGAAACCACGTGACGAAACACATGCGGAAACTGCATATTAATAATTCATTCACCACTGATCCAACGGTCATTCTCGCTGAACAGAAGCGCTTTTACCAAGATTTGTATACGAGCGGGAACAAATGTTTAAATAATGATGCTACTGAGATTTTTTGATGAATTTAAATATTCCCAAACTCACGGATGAGCAAAAAAAATTGTGCGAAGGCAAGATCTATCGGGAGGAGTGCAAAAGTATCCTTGACTCTTTTCAGAATAACAAAACTCCAGGGAGTGATGGAATTCCGATTGAATTTTATAAAAGGTTTTGGCACTTGATTGAAGAAGCTTTCATTAGTTGCGTTAATGAATGCTTTTAGAAAGGTGAGTTAGCGCGTTCTCAAAAGCAGGCAGTGATAACTCTCATCGAAGAAAAGGGCAAATTTCATTATTAAATGTGGATGTTAAAATAATGTTTAAAGTTATCGCCACTAAAATTAAGAATGTCTTACCTACTATTGTTCATCACAATCAAACCGGATTCATTAACGACCGTTATATTGGCGAAACAGTAAGATCTATTTTTGATCTGATGGATTTTGCACTGTCAAAAAACATTCCCGGGCTACTGATCTTTATTGACTTTCACAAGGCCTTCGATTGTCTTGAATGGAACCGTTTGTTTTCTCTTGCCTAAAAGTTTTCAATCAGTTTGGCCCAGACTTTATCCGCTGGGTAGAAATTTTCTGTAAAAATATTCAAAGTTGCGTTATACATAATGGTTTTGCGTCGGACTTCTTTACCTTGGAACGTGGGGTCAGGCAGGGGGACCCTTTATCTCTCTATCTCTTTGAACTAGCAGTGGAAGTTCTGGCAATCGCTGTACGGCAGAATACAAGTATTAGAGGCACCTCAATCGATGGCCAAGAAACCAAACTGGTACAGTACGCAGACGATACAACAGCAACCCTTGCCGACTTTAGCTCAGCCCGAGCATTTTTTTTTAATGGATACTTTCAAACTGCTTTCAGGTTTAGCAATAAACTATAGTAAAACAGAAGGGATGTGGATCGGATCTTGCAGAAATAACAATTCGAAACCTTTCGGTATTAAATGGCCTCGCGAACCGATCAAGGCTTTAGGTGTATATTATTCATACGATCCAACACTTCTTCGAGAGAAAACCTTCATAGAGAATTTGGATAAGATTAAAAAACTCCTGAACCTATGGTCCTGTAGAGGCCGGTTTACCACTTTACGGCAAAGTGACCGTCATCAAATCCCTATTTATTCCGAAATTTGTTTACATATGCTCCCTCTTGCCTGTTGCGGACGAATTTGTAAAAGAGTTAAATCGACTAGTTTATAAACTTCTGTGGAATGGACCAGATAAGACAACTCGTCTTTCGACAATTAACGATTACGCTAAAGGTGGTTTAAGAACGATTGACCTTGATTGTATGATTAAATCTTTGCGTTTGGCCTGGCTACAGAGGATATATAATGTCACCGAAGGCCCTTGGAAAGGGTATCTCTCTCACCTTTTAACAAAGTTTGGAGGCCTGTTCTTGTTTAACTGTAATTACGATGTTAATGACCTCTCGGTTCCTTCTCCTTCCTATTTTCAACTTTTAAAATGGTGGTCAGAGTTTCGGGAAGACTTTGCTTCGGTAAAAGACTGGCACAATATAATATGGAATAATCGGGATATTCGTATAGATGGCAGTCCAGTTTTTTTAATAAAAATTTCTTCCTTTCAGGTGTAGTGTACCTGATGGATCTCCTTTTAAATTCTAATAATATTGATTCCTTTGAGATTGCCACGAGAAACATAGAAAAGACTGATTTTCTTATCTGGACGGGCTTTCGGGACTCCATTCCATTTCACCTGAAGGACAATACTACAAGAACATCTCCATTATCTACTATACCATCATTTTCCACTGGCAATTGCGGCGAGGTATTTTGTGTGAACACAAAGAAATAAAGGGATTATTATTTGCTACTTATTAGCAAGAAAGCCAAACTACGTAATGCAATCGCTTTTCTTCATAGAGACTTCAACCTATCAGAAAAGCAACTAGAACAAGCCTTTTTGCTTCCACATAAAATTGCTCTTGAACCTTACGTCATAGCTTTTCAGTATAAAGTACTTAATAGAATCCTTTATACAAATGACAAGCTCTACAAAATTGGTTTTATTTCACACAAAGATTGTACTTTTTGTAAAAGTGAATTTGAAACTTTAACCCAATTGTTGTACCATTGTCCTTTCTCTATAGCATTTTGGAGAGATTTTGAAGCGTACTGGTCAGTAGTAAGAGATGGACAAATTCACCTAACTTTAGAAGATATCGTGGTGGGCGTCTTAACAAGACCATACCCCTTACTAAACTACTTTTTACTGATTGCAAAAATTTACTCATCGGACTGTAGAAAAAACCAAACCTTTCCAAATATCGTTGGATTTAAGGCTAAAATTTAACTCAAGTATGAAACAGAAGCATACATTGTACGAAAAGGTAATAAAATAAAATTCTTGCAGTCGAAATGGGCGAATTGTACTATGTAATTTTTATTACCCTTAATTTTTAGTATTATTAAACCGCGCAGCCGGAGGCTGGGCGGGTTCTTGCTATGCCTTCGTTTTTTTTTTTTTTTTCAGTTTTGTCGGTTACAAATTCCAAACCTCCGCGGATGATGTGATCATCAGCCAATTACAGGCCATTTCTCAGCTCTTTTCTTCATATCTCCCCTCAGGAGAGTTTTGTCTAGTTAGCGAATTTAATAAACTCGCGATTAGTTGGGGACGGTTTATTTGGTCAAAATTGGGTCAAAATCCCTCGGAGATGCACGTCACGGCATTTGCAAGGATAAAGAATGTAACTTAGGACCAGTTGCTGGCTACTAAGGCTGAAATCATCCAGCGTTAAGCACTTTCCCTTTCGAAGGGAACATTCAATGCGCTAAAGAAGGTATTACGTTAGCCATGGACTACGCTGTTGGTGATAAATAAGATCGTGTTTACTGGAATGCCCTTACGGTGATAAATAAGATCGTGTTTACTTCGCCAGAAGTAATGGTGGAGTTTTCTGGGAAAAAAAATAATAAAACCTTGGCTTTGAACATATGGAAATATATATTCCTTTGAAAGGTCAATTGTGAGACATTTTCTCCTTCGAGCTACAATCTTGGACAAAATAAATGAGAAATTAAGACCCCCCCTCCCCCCATTTCAATGATGGAAAAAATGACGCGCTTTGGTTAGACCGCGAGTTCATCATTGATTCGGGGGGAGGGGTGGTTTTATTTCTCATTTTATTCTGTCCAAGATTGTCCGAGGTCCACACTGGCGTTACCAGAGGTTATGTATACTATATAGATCGTTATCCAGAAGAAAATAGCTGCCGTCGCACGTTCAAGAACTGCCAAAAGTGTTGAATAATCCGCTCTTAATTACAGTCACCATTGTCTTGTCACGTTGAACCCTTACGTACAATCTTGGACAAAATAAATGAGAAATTAAGACCACCCCTCCCCCCATTTCAATGATGGAAAAATGGCGCGCTTTGGTTAGACCGCGAGTTCATCATTGATTCGGGGGGAGGGGTGGTTTTATTTCTCATTTTATTCTGTCCAAGATTGTAGGTAAACAAGGTCTCCGATTACAAATCACGCAACCACGCTATGCAAAGAATGTGAAAATCTCTTACAACCTAGGCACTGAGCCAACTCTGAATCACGCAATCTCTATTGTTTCCAATCTTTTAAATATTATTGTTTCCGGGTAATGTTTTCTCGCAAAATGTTGTTGCTAAATATTACGTAATGTTTTTGTGAGCGCAAAAGAGTTAAAAAGCGCGGTTTTAATTTTTTTTTTTTAACTCTTGTTTTATGTATACAGGACATCTATTTTGTTTTTTTTTGGCAACTTAAATGACCCCTTTTTGCAAACATCCTTCGCTAAATTGGTAGTAGTAATTTATGTAACCTATGTGAATGAAAACAATTATGTAAATGTGGACGCAGCTGTTTGTTAATGACCTTGGAGACCTGTATATATCGTAAGTTGTTGTATGTAATGTAAATAACTGTGTCGTAAGTAATGTCACTAAGTGTACTGTAAGTAATGCAAATAAAGAAAAATTAAAGAAAAAAAAAAGAGTGCAACACCAGCTCCTTGGGTGCTTAGCAAACCTCCCAAGTGCATCCATTACTCAATAGTACACGCTATGGCGTTTACCAATTGTTTTATAACATAACATTTAGACCGTTAGAACAACAGAAGTCTTTTAGGCACTGTTTACCCGGACGTGGTTTCAGTTGTAACCGCATCGGTTTCGATGCGGTTATGCCTTTCGTTTACACGGCGCCGGTCGAGTTCGTTATCAGAACCGGGTCGTTTTGAAAACGCTTTCAAAAGTGGAGCGTTTTCAAAACGATACGGTTTGATTGGTCGCGTAAACGGTGAAACCGCATAGATTTAAAAACGGTCTGCTGTGAAATTGAAGTGACTGGTTCGCGAAGTCAATATGTTAAACCTCGCACGGAGTGCAGCGCTTTTCTTTTACAGCTTTCGTGTATTTTACCCTCTATAAACCGAGAAGCATACCGCAATAACAGACAGAGATGTCTTGAAATGTTGACTTTTTCGTCGATACGGAAGAAACACAGGTGGCCCTGACTTTGTACTATTTGTCAGACGAAGGCCAACTCAAGAAAACATCAAACGCTTTTGGTCTCTCTCGAGTGTGTGTTTCTCTAATAATAAGAAGAGTAACGAGAGCAATTACTGTTCATTTGGGCCTAAATTACATCAATCTTTCCATGACCGAGAACGCGATAAAAGATTACGTGACCAATTTTGTTCGGGAGAACGGGAGAACGAGGCTTGAGAACGAGATCGCCTTGACATAAACGGTTGGATTTAACGGTTGGATAGGTTCCGTGTAAACTCTTCGAGACCGTGTCGTTTTCGATGCGGTTTCCAGGTCATGAAAACCGTTTCGATTGGAAACCGCGTCCGTGTAAACGTAGCCTTAGAGTCCATACCACAATGTGTCACGCAATGCCTTTTTCAGCTCGCGCTCTGAAGAAAAACATTTTCTTTGACGTTGATATTGTGGTAAAAAACAAATCGAAATGTGGTTTATCGTGGTCTGTACTCCTACCGACAACGAGTACGTGCCACTACTCGTTTCCCAAACATTTTTTTTCGTATTTTTTCTGCATAGTAAGCGAGTTTTTAAAAGTTTTTGAAAGGAAAGTCTGACGCGTAAAAGCAGCTCATTTGCATAATGCAGCATGTGCACTTTCAAGTCCGAGTCGGTGTTTTCAGTTGTCAAGACAAATAGTCATTTCGTTACCTTTGATATTGTGGTAAAAAGCAAATCGAATGTGGTTTAGCGTGGTCTGTACTCTTATCGACAACAATACGCGTCATCACAGTGGTCAAAATGTTGAGTCCGCAACAAATTGAGCTTACATCACAAAGCGCGCGCTTTGCTTTAGTTATTGAGTACGTCAGCAGTATACATCCATGGGCAAATAGTAGATGCTGAACTAGCCAATCAGAGCGCGCTCTTCGCTTTAGTCATGTTATAATTAGTAATGGTAATAGGACTGAGTGGAGTCCAATTCGGTCTGTAATCATACGAGTGATAACAAAATCGGACGACCGCGCAGCGGGAGTCCGATTTGTTTATCACGAGTATGATTACAGACAGAATTGGACTCCACTCAATCCTATTACCAATTAATCATAAAAATTACAATTTCCGAGAAAAGAAGAATAGCAAAGTTATGAAATAAAGGGAAAATTTGCATTTAATGTCGCTCTGAAATCGACAACGGTCAAAATGGATTTGCTGGTTGCCAAGTGACGAGCGAAAGACAAGTCTTATGTCAGTCAAAAACGCAACCATGCATCAACTGCGCAGAACTTTGCGAAATTTGGTTAAAATTCCGAACGCTTGCCAGGGCAGTTTTTCCGGCAAGGTTCAAGGTTTTTTAAGCTGAGTCAATAGACAGTACACTTCAAGTTGTAAACATCAGAGCCAGAGTCAATTATGATCCTTCGTTTCCTTGGCTTTTTGGGACGGGGATTTTCTTAAGTTGCTGGTGTTTTTTTTAACACACTGAACCGTTTATTGAAAATTTAAAATGGCGCCGAGAGATTTTTGTAGCCATGCTGTATGTGGACGACGGCATACCGGAGAATTCTGCCACATTCGCTAATGAAGAAACTTGGTTTGAACTGATTGGAACTGGTGGACGAACATTCTCCTACAGCTGGTGGATTTGCTGAAGCTGCAGGCACCGAACTGTGCAAAGGGAATGTCGAAGAAATCGCAAATATCGAGCTGGATTGTACAGGCACGTATCCGCTAGCAATGTGAAACAATTCTCGTCTTTCACTGGCAGTTAAATGCATTAATGTTTTTGGCTTTACAACGTTCTACCTATGCTGCCATCCATGATTTAGTTGCTCGAGCGTCATGTTTTTGGAGGCTGTGGTTTTACTATTAAGCTTATTTATAATTTTCTGAACTTTCTCTGCCTGATACAAGGGGAAAACTTGGCTTGGCCTACTGTCATTGTTTCTGTATTTTGATTTTGTTGAACAAAATGAGGATTTTCGAGGGAGGAAATACTAGCGTACTGTGCAGTGGTATTACAGCTGGGTGGATGTTTACCTCCGTTTGCGGCGGTTGTTGCGAAGCGATAAACAATGCTGTGGATGGCTGAACTTCATCTGAACATGTTAACATATCCACAAAGGAACTCGTCTGGATAGTTCGCATAAACGTTTGTGCCATAGGATAAAATAAATCACTTCTGTCTTCTAAAACATAATCATTGTTCGAGGGGAAAAAATTCTCCATTTTGAAGGAAGCCCCAATTTAGCAGTTTGTACACTTGTTTCTATGGTGATTGAAACCAAGATTGTGATTGGTTGATTTAAACCACAACTTTAAATGTGATTGGTTAATTTTAACTACATCTTTGAATGTGATTGGCTTATTGAACTGTCCGATAACAAACTGTCCGATAACAAGGTGTCCGATAACAAACTAGCCGATAACAGCTTGACAAGTGAATTAGTGGGAAATAGGAGTTTTTTAAACCAATCACAATCGAGGAAATTGTAATTTTTATGATTATCATTGTTATACCTCCCAACTCAAAAACGTTTTCTGATTGGAGGAGAACGCGTGACGTGCCGTTGGTTAAAACTCACTACCTCCCAAGGGCGAATAAAACTCACTAACTCCCCAGGAAAACAACAAATTGAACTTTGGACTCGCAGTTGATCACGCTGTGCACCTTGAAACCGCGGGAAATTTGTGTACCAGTCGGCCTGATGTTAAAAAGTCATTGAAGTGGGACAAAGTTTCTCATTAGAGACGGCATTCATATTATTCAAGAAAAAGGATTTAAAGTCGCAAAAACATTACACGCAGATAACAAAGGAAAAATATGGACGTTTTGCGTCTCCAAGCTTTTGGTTTGGCGCCAAAAATGGGTTGCCCACGTTCGTTAACTCGCTCTTCGATCGCGGTCGCCAAGTAGGAAAGTATTTGTGTAATTTACAACAAAATGTGCTGTTCCTGATCAAATCAAACTCAGAATGCTTGAGTTAAGCATAAGAAAAAGCTAAAGCAACTTAATACTGTCTACATTTTTGTTAGCTGCGAAGAAAAAGACTGTTATCGTGATTTTTTGATAGGACAGGTTTGTTTTGGCAGCCGCTCAATTTTGCGAGCGCAGCCAGCGTATGCAATGGCGTCAAGCAAATCATATTTTTTTCGTAGTTTTTTCTAGTTTTGAGTCGGGAGGTATACCAAAACGCTTAATGACTGGCCCCTCGCGAAACAGTGAATGTTGTTTCCCCTCGACCTCAATGTTCCACGAGGCGAAGCCTCGGGGAACATTGAGGGTCTCGAGGAAACAAACTCACTGTTTCCCTTGTGGCCAGTCATTAAGTGCTTATTTTTTATCACATTTTTAGTAGCTTGTACTTTTTATTTCATACATTAAGTGTATCTTGAGCATAGTAGGGCTTTAGATCGAAATTACGACAGTAGTTCTGTTTCTTTCCCCCTTCATATCTCGTACTATTTTGAATTTAATTGCTTATTTGAAGTTAGATGTTTGGCTCTTTGAATTTATTTGTTCTTGTATACGTATTTTGGTGAAGAACTCCTTAAACTAAACTAAATTAACCAGAGTTACCTGCGCATCCTCTCCACTCCCCTCCCCCACCCCCAAAGAACATTGCAAGAGTCTAAGATTGCATCCGACGTCTCTCAATATTACAAGTAAGCCTTGTAACTATTTTCTGATTTGTTGTTCTTTGTCATAAAACAAGAACAGTCTAATCAGATTTCATTCACTCCACTTCAACGAATTCTTGACAAATTAAAAGAAGTAACAGATCGTGTTGTAAACGGCAGTAGGTATTAAAGCTTAAAGTAACAGCTATGTGCTTACCTGCAATGTGAATAATAATCCTCCAGTTCAAAATCGATGAAGGAAATGTTCATCGTCAGATTACTCGGTATAGGAATCGTGTAACTGCAGTCCATATTGGGTGGGTATTTGTTAGGATATCCAGGACTTTTTAGTGTGTTATTAACCACCGAACCACATCCTGTTTAAGGAAAGGTACATTGTACATTGTACATTGTAGTCATAATTGGTAGGAAGATCTCAATTCATCGCTGTTTCGTATGGTCAAAGAATGACATTGTCTTGAGAACCATATTGACTTTCCTAAATGATAGTAA
>JAHPZR010025725.1:25000-47575 GCA_019787425.1 Platygyra sinensis
TTCCTTTCTCTTTTAATTCTTCGCTTTTCTACTTAGGATGGTCTTTCAATGCCTAGCAAGGCTTAAGGTGGCGTTTACCACGCTTTCCACGGCCGTAATTCACAACAGAGAAGTGTTTCGCGAGGCAGCAGGATAACGATAAACACGGTAACTTTCAACGCTTTGTACAAGGTCAATATACTTTGGCCGAAAAATGTTTTTCCAGAAACGTGATGTATAACCCTCCAATGTCTGATTCATCACTGTGAATGCTTTCAACAGCGTTGGACTTTTGAGGAATAATTATTTTAAAATCAGCTCCAACGCTCCATCTAATTTAGTATGCAATATTTAAAACTTTATTTGTTATTCGCTTCGGCAGTTTTTCGATGTTTATCGAATGATATTGCATTAAAAGGCCTTTTTCTTCATCTCTGTGTAGTTCTCTTATTATTTTTCGTTGCGATATTGATTTCCGAACCGTTTTTAGCGGGGGCTAATTTTCGGCCTGATTTTGCTTCTATCAGACGGAAAAAGTTTGCGGTTCAATATTTTTGGTTTATACCGAAACTGAAACAAAAGAAATTCGTTTTTAAATAGTATTTTGTAGCCTCTACTTGGGAGATAAAAATCGGCCGATTTTATTTTTTAGCCGGAAATCATCGGTCGTTTCTTCGGCGCAGGGCCTCTTAAATCGTACGACTGTTTGATTTTCACTTTTCATTGGTTTATTTCAGCGGGCTAAAATACATTTTAGCCCGCCAAATTCTCCATTTTAGCCCGCAAAATGGGCCACAATGCCCGACAAAGTGATAATAATACTTGTTTTAGTTTGCTCTGTGCAGTCTCTGACTTTTTAGCCAATTTATTAGTGGTATTTGCAGCGGAAAATTAACTTTCCATAATGAGCCGGCGCGCCGACAGCATCCCTTAAAACTTTGTAATTGCAAGATTTTTGTGCCTTTGATATATAAAACTTTTCTATTTAAATTTTCTTTTAATTGCCATATGTTTCGCTCTAAAGAGACTTGCGACACAAATACTGATGCGCACCAAAGTGACTGTAAATTCTATAATTGGGTAAGAGAGTTACTCAAGAAATGCCAAGTCAGAAAAGAGGAACACGAACTTGTATAGCTGTGTTTCTATAACTCGTACAAGTTTGGGAGAACAAGGAAAAATTGTTGAATTGTCACTTACGATTTCTTGTTCGCTTAACATTTCTTACTTTCCTATACTTCCACTTACGGTTTTACAGTTTAATTCAAAGGGCAGAAAATGATCTGTACCTTAGCATTTGCTTGCGAGATGTAAAGAAATATCATGCTCACCTGAATATTGCATGAGATAAAATACGAGGGAACTTTAAGCTATAATATAATCGCAGCAAACAGGAAAGAGGAAAAATATAAACATACCCAACAACACGACAGAAGCGAAATAAGCTGACAGCAGCTGAAGAAAAAGGGAATTGAGGAGAGAGATGGGAACAAATGCCATAAACTGACATCCCTGTGTCATCTATCGAGACATGTAATGCCGAATGCAGATCACATTACCTGATAAGTGCCTTTCGTAAGACTGTATCACGGCTCTTGTTCATTTTAACCAAAAGCACCTTATAAAGGGACTGAAAACTCAATTTTGTGATCTATAGCGGTACCTGGATAAATTAACGTCAATTTCCCTTAATTAATAATTAATACGTTATGGTTTAGAAGGTGATCATGGAACATTTTGTCTACGTTTTATAAGCAACTGTATATGGGAAAGGCTCAGCTCATATTTAAACCTAGGACTCTGTCTACTCTCATGAGGGTTGTTTCTTGTGACAATAGATTTACTACGTTATATATCCGAATGATTGGTCGATTCATTGATCGAGCGAGCAAGAGACCAATCGAAACTTAATTGATTTTATATTCAAGTTAGGTTTAATGTTTTTTCACAATCATTTGGACAATTGTCTGGCTATATTAATGAATGAATAGTAAGTTTTCAACTTCATTCAACAAGTCAATAAGCCGCCTACCAGCTGGCCAGTTATATGTATTGAGTTTATAATCGATTCTCGTGAAATTCTTGGCTTTTCAAACTTCGATTAAACGTTTGTGTGGATACAAAAGTTTTTATCCGTCCGTCAATTGCAAGTATGCGTCCTTAACATAACTCGATCCGCAACTTGTTATGTTTAACTTAATTCGACAGGCAGAAAAAACAAACGAGCAGATGTTCTAACTGAGAGGAACTACGTTCATATCGACTACAGGTAAAATTTGCAACTACTGAATTCTCTCTCCTTTCAACGGAAAAATATGAGAAAAAGATGACTTATGATTACTTTATATTGCATTACTCAATGACCTGGAGGTTTATGCCATACAGAGTGGCAACGGAAAGTAGAGAAAATAATATGCTTGGTAAAAAAGAAAAATAATTTGCGAACCCCATCAAAAAAACACTTCCTTTGATATGGATATTTTTGAGCCCTCAGCCAGCCGTCATAAAAGTTCAGCAAACGCCAGGGCGTGTGAAGCGCGCAAGCCTCACACGCCCGTAGGGCGTAAGCGTGCAAAAAAGCGTGCAAAAAAAAAACAACAACAATATGTTTCGAGCTCTGTCAAAAAAGCGCTTTCTTTGATATGGATAATTTTGAGACCTAAGCCAGCCGTCAAAAAAATACTGCAAACGCCAGGGGGTGGGTACACCCGTTAGGTCCTTTCGTTCAATATCGACTGCGTCGCTTGCGTTCGCAAAAAAATACGACTGTTTTGCAGTCTTGGAAAAATGCTTTGATGCTCTCGATTTAAACATCCGGTTGATCCTATTGCTCTAGTCCTCCAGATCACCGACAGAAAAAATAGTCAAGTAATTCAGCACCTCGAGTTTATCGAGCACAATCACTGAAGTTAATTCCCTCAGTCACTATTTTAACCTGTTTGTGTTTTTGGATGCCGTATTCTCAGTTCCTTCTGAGACAGCGATCATTTTGGTCAGCCCTAAGAATCTCTCTGGCTCTGGCAGGTATAGCGGTGAAATTTTTCGTTTTTTTTTTTTTTTTCATCAGTTAATCAGAACTGAAATGAAACAGAGGGTGGCCACATGTGTTATTCTTGCTGAATAACAAATAAAATGTTACTCTCTTGGATCGAGAGTGGCGGTGGTTAGAAGAGTGCTTCACCAAAAAAAGGAAATCGTATGTGCGTGAGACGACCAGCTTTTGCTGATTGCTTCTATTTGAGATTTTTGCCATGACGGAGATTACAGATAATGAACGAGACGTTTTGTCTTACTTGTTATGTTTAGTGGAATTAACGTGACGGGTCATTTAAGTAATGTTTAAAAAACGAGCAGGAGTGTTTTATCGGTTTTAGACCCGAGAAAACACGTGCTGCGAGTTTTTTTGAACGGCTCAGTTCAAAAACATTCCACAAAAAGCGTGTGTATTGGGAGTCCGAACAAAGGTTCAGATTGTGAGGGGAAGATATTAGCATACAAGAAAAACAAGCTATGCCTTATCAGTATTCTTCATGTAAAGAATACTAACGTGGAGTGTTTTATCGGGATACTAGTATACCAAAATGGTAATAATGCTGTCGAAGAGGAGAACAATATTAGGTATGCTAACAGTCACCCTATGAACTGAACAGTGAAGAATTGATTTGCACAAGACATATTTGAATAGTTATGATAGGAAATCAATTTAAACTGTTATTGGGTTGGGTGCTTTGTGGGATTGAATAGATATTGCGTGCAAGTGCCCTTTTCTTCACCAGAATTTTGCCTCGGCTATTTCAGCGTTCATAAATAATTGATATTACGCCCCGTTCCCCCCCCCCCCCCCCCCCCGCCCCCGCAAAAAAAGAGGACAATAATACTAATGGCAATTGTAAAAAACTCATTTAGCTGAACTTCATGCAGTTCGTTCGGTACATAAAGGGGGGAGATATTATAGTTACGGCTGTGTGTACCTGTCCCCCTCAGAAAATGAACGGTCGCTAAGCATCAACATTCAGCAATAGACATTCTGAAAACACTGTTTATTAGAAAAAAAACATCTTGTTAACTACTATAAACTCTGTCACATCACCATTGCGGTGTTGATAATCAGATGCCTCTTGAACAAAATTTTGTAAAATCAAATTTAAACTACTATTATGAATTTGACATTACACTGATATTATACCCTGTGAAACAGTTAAATTTTTTTTTATCACATACTCTATACATTTTTATGGCAACATTTTGCTGTCGAAATAATAGTTATATACTATGAAAATCAGATTGCTCTTCAAAAGCAACTATAAAATGTGGTAAAATCAACCATATACTACATATGAATTTGACATTCCAGTAACATGATGTCCCTAGCTAAACAGTAATTTTTATCACAAACTTTTCATGTTCAAGAGCAACATTTTGCTGTCGAAATAATATCAGTAGACTATAAAAATCAGATGTGTGCTCAACAGCAACTATAAAATATGCTGTAAAATCAGCTATAACAGGCTATCATTATGAATTCAGGGTTAGCCAGGGGGGGGGGGGGGAATTCCCCAAAATACCCCAAAACACACAGTATGGAGCTAACTTGCTATACTGAAACGCACATGTTCGTTTTGCAAACCCCTTCTTAAAATGGAGTTGATGCTATATGTTGAGTGCGTAACTTTTGCTTTTTGCTCCTTGAAGTTGGTTGAGTGCTGGTATGTCTCGCACGATGTAGAACGGGGCTTTCTCAAAACAATTATCACAATGATGGTAAATAAAATAGCTATGCAGGCCAAACACGACTCCTACGGTTCGTGATATTTGTACATTTGCCGTTTATTTTTCGGTCTTTCGACCTTTTTGTCGCTTCACTCTTGTTTATGAAGGGCATTTCGTATTGTGTTATAAGAAGAAAACTAGAGCCGAACAATTCAAAGAAAGTGATATACCGAATACCCGTACTTAAGCTGCAATATACCGTATACCCGATTTAAAAAGTCCCTGGCCTGTATACCGTATACCCTGCCAAACAGTTATTTATTTATTTTTTATCAAACTTTATACGTCCTAACAGCAACATTTGTTGTAGATATAATGTAGACTATATAAAAATCAGATTGGTCTTAAACAGTAACCATAAAATACGTGTATAACCAACTATATAGTATCATTATAGAGTTTAGCATTCCAGTAACATAATGTGCCCTGCTAAAAAGTTAATTTTTATCACAAATTTTTCACGTTGAACTCCAACATTTTGCTGACGAAATAATATAGACTACAAAAATCAGATGTGTCTTCAACAGCAACTAAAAATATGTGCTCAAATCAGTATAAACTATCATGAATTTGACATTGCAGTGACATCATGTACCCTGCTAAACAATTAATTTCTTAACACAAAACTCTATAGATTCTAACAGCAACTATTAAAATATTAATATGTTATAAAGGCTTCTAAAAACTACTTATTTCGATTAGTCCTTTTTGTTTTATTAAAGTGATATTCAATTTCTTGTTATAGAGTGTGCCTCCTGAGTCTTAAAACCACAGAATTGCTCCTCACCTTCTTCTTCCTTCCCTGACAGTGACAAGAAAGCACATGGTTCACTGCTCATCCTAAACCATCCATTGGCGCATAACCACAATTCCTTGCGCCATATCACTGCGCATCCTAAATCTTTCCATTCGCGCGTAACCACAATTCCTTGCGGCATGCCACTGCGCACCCTATATCTTCCATTCGCGCATAACCACAATTCCCTGCGTTTAGTAAGAAAAAGTGATTGCAAGCCCCTATAATGTATTCTTCTGCTGATTAGAGAGCTGCCTCGCCCGTTCGCTTCAGGCTCACTGGCTGCGGCAGCAATAAAGCTCATGCACGTGGCGCTTTATCGGTGTTTTGATAAGCTGTTAGGCTCATGAATTATTAATTAGTTTTTGGATTAAAGACAAAGTATTTTTTACGATAACTGCAGAAATTCACGCGCGCTCATTGGCTAATTTTTATTGTCCATATGCGGACATACACATAAATTTAAAATTCATGTGACGCGTCAGCGAGTGAGAGCCGGCAATTCGACAATTTGTTATCGTAAAAAACAAATTGATGTCAGTTTTTAATGCGTCTGTCCTGTTATTGATAATGAATTTCGTCATCACATTGTCAAAGTAGTCTGCGGATCCACAGCTACTTTGACAATGTGATGACGAAATTCATGATCAATAACATGACAGACGCATAAAAAACTGACGTCAATTTGTTAAATATTGTATAACATTCTCCGTTACCCTGCGTCGTATTGTATTGTATTTTTGAATTATGTCCTGTTTTTCTTTTGGTGGCAACTTTTTTCGACGATGCTAGGGTATGTCCAGAAATGCAGGTTAATGAGATGCATGCTCTTTATAATAAGCATCACAAAGTGTCCTCTTTCCTAAAATGTCACCAAAACACACATAATTCTGTCAAATATGAAGAAATATTAAAATGACGCTTTGTGATGCTTATTCATAAGAGCACTGAATCTCGTAAACCTGCATTTCTGAACATAAGTGGGTGTTAGTTGCTTGAAGCAGTGAGATGTACGTTTACGATCAAGATCTGTAACGCTTTTTCAGTCAGAAATAACTTTGCCGTGCTGCGAAATCAAGGACCAATTTCGGTCTAAAACTGAATGGATCGGTGCAGTCCAACCGGAAAAGTTTCAAAAAAAAATGGGTCCACCTTTTGAGGCGGACCACTTTTCTCGGTTGGACCGGTCTGATCGAAATGGACCGTTTCATTTGATCCTATTCTCAATCCCAGTACCTCACTGTTCAGTATTTTCCATATGATGTTCTTAATGGAGGAAAACGCCTGTCATTGCAGCTTTTATGGATTGTTAAATGGATCGCCCTCTAGTTGTCGGTTGTAAATAGGCTGTGCTTATCTCGACGAAAATTCTTACTGTGGCAATACCAGTTGAAACAAAAACCATTCTAATATGCATAGCCTCCTACTAGAACCTAACTAGTACAAAGATAAATTCAAATATTTACCCATGCAGGCAAGTGGCTCAGTTCGCCTGTTTCTCGCAATAGAATTGAACAAAAATTACGTAGTAAATCTTCAGGAGGGTGCATTCTTCATGCTATACTTTTTCAAGCAAAGTTGTAGTGCATATTGAAATTTAATTGAAATTTTAGCTTTTTAAATCATTGTAAGTTTGCTTTTAATTGTAATTTTAGCTTTTTAACCTTTTTTATTCCGTTTTTAATCTTGTCATGCGCATTTGAACATTATATGGAATTTGCGCATTATTAATGTTATTATTATTATTATTATTATTATTATTATTATTATTATTATTATTATTATTATTATTATTGTTATTATATTATTTCTTTAATAGAAAATGCTAGAAATACGAAGATTAGAAACGACTAGGAAAGGTCGTCCGAGGAGCTGCGAAGATCGTCAAATCCAACACCCGAAGCATTCCCTGCTGATTTCAATCGTATCAAATTTTTGTTTCATTTATAGCAAACATTCTCCAATCTATATATTTTATGATTATTCCTTTTTTTTTTTTTACAATTTTCCTGTTTGTTCATCTTTTAGGAATTCTTTTTAATCAGAGATTTTAATTGATGCCGCTTCTAACCTGATTCGCGTCTTCGATTCGCGTCTTCCAGAACTTCCTTTCTGTTAATAAAAGCTTTCAACCAGTCTAAATTAAGCCCATGGCTCAGTTACAAGCTCTGTGAGCTTCTTGTTTCACATCGGTCCATTTGCACCTGCGTGAAACTCAGTGGAACACCTTAATCTGTAACAGGCTACCATAGCCAGTCCGGGCCACAACCAGAACTGGATATAAAATTTCCTGTAATTTCATTGGCTAACAGGCTAAACCAAAACATTGGCTTGACCGCGAAAGGACTAAGTCCCAGGTAAATAACTCTCCCGCTCTTCGAGATCATGCGAGAGGCGCAGAATGTTCGAACTTCGAAGCACTACTATATGAAATTCAACCCTATAGGACGGATTTATCGAGACAATTTATCTGCCCAAGGATTCGATTCACAGATATCAAGATACTGTTGATTCGCCAAGCGTTGTGTGCAAACCGGGTACGCGTGTCACCAGTGTAGTGGAACGTGTGGACTTTTCGCTAAGTTCTGCGCTAAGCTTTAATAAATATTACAAGATACCTAGGCAAATTAAGAGGAAAACACCCCAAAAGAGGCACATTATGTGGTGAAAATGGTTTGAGAAGCGATCCCTCGAAAGTGGATGAGTATTTGCAAGTCTAGGACTGGTCTCTGTTTGTTGTGGGCGAAGATATTTTGGCCTACCGGACTGGCACATCAAGCTTGAACCCCTGTAGTTGAATTGATGGTTTACAGTTCGGCATAATAATACCGTTTCGACATGAAGATATGAAAAGTTCAGCCCGTTTGCAATCAGTGTTTGCCTGATAATATGGTATGCTACAATGCCATATAAAATATGGGACCATTTGAACGCTATCGGTGAATAATTCTATATTGCTTTCACAAATAAGCATCTGCTGTTTTTGTTTATTGTCTCTGTCCAAGTGAAACTAATTTGAAGTAAACCTTCATCTAAGATGCTATTTTTCTGTCATTCCTATTCCATGTTCTAAATACACAAACAATTGCAAAATGGAAAAAAAAACCATGTAATTTAGGAGATATGTATTCTTACTGGGCAAATAGTACAGTGAATAGTAGTGGTGTGGCTGGAAATCACAGGTCTTGGAATATTTATCTGTCACAAAAATCAGGTACCACTAAAGTATTGTTCCCAGAACATTGATTATTTTTATGTGCTGTTACTTATCTACTGATGTGAGATTTAAATACAGCATCAAGTTTCTGACTTGTCTCAGCCAGTCTTTGATGTCACCAATCAATACTCCTTCTATGATGGGTGATGGAGATGCATGTCTGTCAAGTTGTATGATGTGATTGTGTGGTAATAACCAGTTGCAAAGTACTGTTTTGAAAGGAACCTTGAAAAAACATTGGAACACTGAAAGAACTACCAGTATAATTAAAAGAAAAGTGGTTTCATCGAAAGGGTATTGTAAGTAATTAATTAATGAAGTCAGTCCATATTTACTTGGGGTCTGGCCTCACAAAATAAGAATTCAATACAAACTGCATGACAGTCATTTAATATTTAAGGTCAAGATCAACATTAATATGCTTTTCATGGGTCTATTAAAAGTACTCCTCAAACTTAAGTTTTGAAAAATGTAGACTAAGTGTTGACATTTAAATGAAATCATGCATTCAATTCCAAAATCATAGGTTTATCTTCCTTCACACTTTCTGTCATTCTTCCATGTCATGACCTAAAGGAAATAAGGAAAGTAACGCATTAGCATGTAAGATGATAATAATAATAATAATAACAATAAAAATAACAACCACAATAATAATAATAATGACAACGACAGCTGCAGCAGAAGGAGTAGTAGTACAAGGCTACAAATAATTATCTTTCTTCACAAAAATAAGTTATGCCTGACTAAGACTCCACTATGGCTGAACAAACACAAAACAGAAATTGGTAGGAGAACACATGTTAAATTTCATTTTTGATTCATCGCAACATATATGTTTGTCCCAGAGGAAAAATTCGGCCAGACATAATTTCGACTAGAGTTGGGATTCTTTTTTTTGTCTGACGTGGGGAAATATGGGTTGGCAATTGTCCAATGACCGACTGTTATTTGCAGCCCTGCTGGTAGTAGTAGTAGTAGCAGCAGCAGCAGCAGTAGCTGCAGTAACAACAACAATCTTCACACAGGAGGCTCCACTTACTGAAGTGGTTTTCAGGGAGGTCCAAGAACTAAAAGTTTATTGAAATGGTTATTAATTTAAATTTAGTTATTGCATTTGATCACTACAGAAAATGCAATATAGACCCACTAAGATATACTGCCAGAAGTCTGCATTCTTTTAATTAACAGAAAAAAGAATACCAAGGAATAGCCAATGTACTAAATACATCTGTGTTTTCATTTTCTTTAAATTTAAGTTTTACAAGTTCAGACTAATGAATAACATTAGTGGCAGTAATTCATACATTTCAATGATATTTTGCGAATGGCTTCTTTGACAAATAAAACAATGTTTAGCATTATCACTACAGCACTGGTAGTGGTTGGTACATAATTCCCAAGCTTAATTTTAAAAGCTCTAGTAAGCGACACCCTCTATGCATCACCATCATGCTTGCTTACAGGCCGGGGCCATTCTAATAAGAGACAAGCTCCAGATAATAATAACTCCAGATAATAATAATAGATGTAACTGATCTTCTGAATTCTCAATTTGTAATTGCTCTATTGCCAAAGGGTAAATGCTATATTATTATTTAGGAGATGGTTAACTTACCAGTACTCTTATCTGCATGTCCTCATAGCCCTCAAATGATTGCACTGATCGAGGATTTTTTTCCCTTAATCATCTAGGTCCTGCAATATGTATTAAATTTAAAAGAGTTATTTTGAATGCATGTACATTTACACAAACAACCATGACTACAGTTGAATTTTTAAGTCCAATATAAACTTGTGTTTACTTTTAAACTACTGCCTTTCTACCAAAGATTAAATTGTCCTTTAGATTCTACTGAACATGATATCACCAAATCGAATATACTTTTATCAGACTTATAGTGGAACTTGGAACTGCACAGCAGCTTCTTTGAAATATATCCAAATGTCAAAATTACTGATGGAATTACTATTCAAAGTAGATTACAAACCTTGGTGCAAGTGATTTCTTCTTTTGTTCAACACCCACATGCTCAATTTCGGCAACACAAACACTTGTAAGGATGCAGCTAATCTGGTGTTGCATGTTGCACGTTTGGAAGCACAGCACTATGTGAGGAAGTCTTGCACTAAAACGAAAATACCACCAAATTCAAGGAAATTGTATGCAGATTTCGCACTAATTTTTTGAAAGACGGAAAAAATTGCTACGTACCTTATTTCTTTGGATGTTTGGTGCCTTGTCAGGAAGATAGTTGCCCTAAAACACACCCAATTTCAACGGTTTCACGTATAAAACTGCGTGAAATCCTTTTCATACGCCATATTTTTCACACTCCGTGCTTTCTTCATTATTCAAAGGGAAAGTTCCCAAAGTACTGTGGGAAAAGAGCACTTCAACGCCGAGAAAAGAGCCGAGATATATCCACGTATCGCGTCCCTAAGTGTGGGCGCCATTTTGTGAAATTCGATGACGTCACTATATATCCAGTTCTGGTTGTGGCCCGGACTGATAGCTTTGGTCAGGAGCCCATTACCCGGAGCTTCCATCTCCCATACAGACCCTCTGAGTCAACCCTTTCTCGTATCTTTTTATTTTTAGAATCATCTCCCACTGAGGCTTTCGCGGGTTTCTTTTAAAACAGCCAATCATAAGAGAGCTGTGGTCTTCTATTGTTATAAGTCAAAGGCATGTCACACGAAAGCTTTTCAATAATGGCGGAAAGCGAGGAAAGTTAATCCAAGGAAAGTTCTGGGCCGGGTTGTTCAAAGCCCGATTAAACTAACCCAGGGTTAGCGAGAATTTTGACTTCAGTTTTGTAATTTTTTGGTGAAGTTTTCTGTTTATATTGTTTGCCCTTAAGTTTTGAGCTGTAGTAATCTCAAACTACACCAAACATTAGAGGTGAAGAACATTTTTAAACACGAAAACATAATGCTTCAGTTAACATTTAACCCTGGGTTACGTTAACCGGCTTTCGAACAACCCGGCCCTGATATTTATGAGCCAACTTCCACAGAAAACAGCAAGTCTTTCCGAACGCCGAATAGCGGCATACAACACGCAAAACAGTCAACAGACTTGCGCGTAAACAGCTACATTTGAATTTATGTAGTGTCAGAACGACCAAACGGAGGAATAAACCTTACTTGAGAAACAAAAGCTCTATTAGATAGCTGCAAGAAACATAAGAACTGCTCTAGACAAACGTAAAGCTTTCTAGAAGTAAAGCTAAGGCGTCTGAGAAGAAAAACGCACGAGGACAGATATGTCATCCGTGACAGTCAATATACTGTACTTGCGAACAGTTCTAATCAAACAGCCGGCGTCGGCGTCACAATATAGAATACAAATAAGCAACACGTTCACGGAAAATCTCAAATTTAGTTCCGCGAAGACAAATACAAGTTTAGAGACTAAAAACATATCTTGCAATCTGTAGAATTGAGCCTAAGCAATGCTTAAACACATGGCAAATTACAGAGGCTCGAGGCGACATGCCGATAACAGCGGAAATCACGCAGACCTATGACCTCTAAAAATCTCAGCTACAACACGGGCTAACGGCTCAACTTTACTTAAAATTTCTCCTTATAACTCAGCATTAAGTGTCCCCCATAAACACGAGTGAAGCAAAAAGAAAGGTTAAGCTACCGAGCAGAGAACTGCTAATGTACAAATGTCGAGAACCGCAGGAGTCGTTTACGGCTTGTCAACGACATTTTACAACAATACCCCAATGTATGTTTGTAGATTAGGCATGCAAACTCCAGTCGCCGTTAACACGGACGTCTAAGCGAACAGAATGAAATGGTCCTGTTTGGTGATCGCAGTTTTGTTTATCCGAAAGTTACAACACAAGCACACGATCAGGAAACTGAGAAGCTGCCTCGAAGTCTTCGAGTGGACAAGGCGACAAGGCTTCGATTCGAAGTGAAATATAAAATGTCAACACTTAAAGCGGTAGCTCAGTGAAAGTTCCTTGTGCCAGATTTCGAGTTGATCCAAGTCTTCAGATTATTTGGTTCTATTCTGCTGCCTCTCCGGGAGTTTTCTTCGCTGTATATCATTCACGCTTGACGTTTCGTGATCTTCTTTTTTATCGTTAAGACCGCTAACACTATCGTCAGGCATCGCCTAGATCTTCACGACCAAAATCCATAGGTTTCCTTGCTTTTGCCGGTGTCGGTCCTTGGCCTCCAGCAAAATCCGAATCATATAGAACATCTCATTTTACAAGAAGTTATATAGCAACAAGAACGAAAAACAAAGCATAAAACTCCATAACAGACCATGAAAATACAAGACGGTTCGCACTGTTGGCGGTTCAACACGTATGAATGCCACCTCCAAGTTGTCTATTACTTTATTAACTTCCAGTTAGCTTATACCCAGTTTCCCTCGGTTGTAAGATTGGAAAAAGAGATCAAAATAAAAAGGAAAATGGGAGAGATCGGCCTTCCCCTTTTGGACGCCATTTTTGGTTTAGGCTGTTATGCGGACGTCGGCGAAAACAAGATCATTTTGGCGGGAAATAAAGAAGTCCCGCAGATATCGCAGTTCTAAAAATAAAAAGATACGGGAAAGGGTTGACTCAAGGGTTCAACTGAGATGGAGGCTCCGGGTAATGGGCTCCTGCTTTGGTACGGTGAGCAGAAAAGGACAAAACGGGATGTGAGAGATCACTCTCCATGTATTTTTTTAAATTGACCAGCCTAGTGTTGAGGCGTTCAGGGCTAGTCTCGTCTCTTTTTTATGTCAAAAGTGATTTAGTTACATTTTCTATTTTTAATTTTCTCTTTTACACTGTGCGTTGATGGGTAAATCCCTTTTAAGAGTACATATGTAGATTTAGATTCAGACAAGAGAAATCCTGCTAATGAGGTGAAAGCGATACTCAAAAGTTTCTTAGTTCATATCAAATGTAATCATCGTTCCACTGTATCTCAACTCATGTAGCGCAACGCGGGAAAGCGTTCTTCCCATACCGTGAGAATTCATTGTGACGTCCCTAGTAAATGAACAGTAAAACAAATGTTAATGACGTTAGAAAGAAATGCTGGGAAAGAGTGACCTTCTCAAGCCAGAAGCTGTATGGGAAAACCCGCTTATAATGGCCCCTACTTATAAGCCCTCCTACCCCACCACACCGAGAACAGACCCATCTATATATCTGTAAACCAAAACACACGTCCTTTCATTGTGTTGAATTATTTTTGTTGTTGTTGTTTTAAAGCTTAATTACTCAATGAATACAATAAATAAACCTATTTTGACCAACATTGCAGTTAGAGCTCGTTTCGAAATGGTTCGAAATGTTTTGTTTTTTTTTGGTTTCGGTTATAAGCCCCCTCGAATATAAACCCCTCCGTTTATGAGCCCATGTAAAAGCACCTACGAAGTTGTATAAGCCCAGGGATTATAAGCGACAGTTTAGAGCCGCTATGAAAAACACTGTATAAGCCCCTTGTATAATTGCTACAACGCTGTTTCGTATGGTCAAAGAATGATCACACTCATCACTATAATTATTGCTTATCCCAGAGTTGAGCGCTCTCTATTCTCTCCAAACGCAAGAAGTATAATATATATGTAACATATGTATATAAGTTCTCTTTGAGAAAACACATTGCAGGACAGGTGTACATAGGATAACACCACACCATAAAACACGATTACTGAATACTGCCTGAATACTTCACCCTAAACCCTTCAGAGGCCCGCACCAGGTAAAGTGCGTATGCTTTGGCCACCAAATTAGTATAGGATAATGTAACATGAATGCATATAGCTACAGATAGTCTAGCGTAATATGACGTCATAATGACGCATTTGTTTCATTTTATTGGCCGAAAACGTCTTTCATTGATGTTCTCATTACATTTGGGAGTGTAATTAAGTAGAATAATCAGCAGTTTCATTAGGTTGGGAAGTCTACTAACGCTTTGGGTGTCCGTAAGTGGCAGTTCTAGGAGAGTTGCTTAGGGAACCGACCCCATCCCTTTCCTTTTGCTCTTGTAAACGACAATATATACTCAGGCTTGAACGACCAAAAACTTCTTTGGCCCCCGGCACCTTAATTTTGAGTTCCTAGCTTAAAAAAACGTTGTCTTGGGGACCGTATTGACTTTCCCAAATTATAGTAAATGTTTACACTTTCAAAAAGGGAGAAATTCTCCTTGTTTGTGAACACCAATATGGCTGCCATGACGTCGTGTGAACGGTCTATGAAGAGGTCTAAACCTATCACAGTTAACAACGATAATCATGTTATTATGACCGCTTTTACATACACACATAAATGATTTTATTTTATCTCGAATTCACAGAGGAGCCATACCATTGTAAACGTAAAAACAACAAGAACTAAAGTCATGTTTGTCTACATTATAAAAATTTAACTGATCAGTAATCATGCCTGAAAGGAGACTGTTTTCACGAGGCGTTTGAAATTCTTTTTAACAATTTTTTGTTTCTTTAACAATTCACGAGAGCATACAAAAAGGTGGGAATCTTAGCTAAAAAGGCTTATTGCTCATTACCATAGCAATTGTAAAGTAAACACAATATAGTAACACTAAGGATGAATTGTATTTCACACAAGGTTCCTCACAATAGCACAGGCTAAGTTTTTAAAAAAAAAAACAAAATATGAATATATAACAAACATTAATATATAATGAAGACTTAGATTATGGGCTTGAAATTTCTATCGCGGGATAGTTTACAGTGGCGCAGCTGACAGCTGTCACGCATAGAATTCGATAGAGAATAATCTAATTGTTTTACTATAAATCTACTAGTTGTTCAAAGCTGTCTATTACTACATTTCTTTCATTTAATTTTAATTTTTTCTTACAACAACTCCTCTCCCACTACATCGATCTGTGACCATCAACTAAGACAATTAGAAAAGATGGCATATCAACACAATATGTTTGCTTACCTTGTGTTGCGTGACCACCTTCCTTATCACTCAACAGGAGCAAGAGCACTAAGAAGAGCATTTTCATGATGTAAAAGTCTTTTGTCGGACAATCTGTTGCCTTTTACTTGTTAATTGCCATTTCTACAGAGAAATGATAATCAAATTAACTGGAAGAACGCCTGTCAAAGATTCTTGGGAGGAGAGGGCGCAAGTGAGTTGTTAGGTAAGATCAAAAAAGTGCGCCAAGTATATAATAGTGTTACTTAACTAGTAGAAGTTATCACTAAAGCTGCTCCCGCTTTCTTTTATTACTGCTCATTGAAGCAATAATATTGAACGTTATTGTTCTAGTCTGATAGGATGTTACTAAAACGGGGAATGGGGAATGGGGAATGGGGAATGGGGAATGGGGAATGGGGAATGGGAGATGGGGAATGGGAGATGGGGAATGGGAAATGGGGAATGGGAAATTGAAAATGGGAAATTGAAAATGAGAAATTGGCAATTTTTTTTACATTAACTTTTTATAACGTGGAATAAATTTTTTCAGAGGCAATTATCAATACCCGCATTTTTTTTTCAAACGCTGTGCGCAAAAATAAGAGGATTTATCTTTTTTGGCTCCTGAGCGGGCGGAATTCAACAAATCCTGCAATCCGATTTGTTCCTGGAGCTGGCGGAATTTTCTCATACGGACCGCTACAGCGGGCGGAATCCATCGAGTTGATCTATTTTCGTGAATGAATTAGAGGTTCTCGTCATTCATTCGCCCTTTTTTACACTTCCATAGACAATTAATCAACGCAAGCTTATCTCTATTAACCTTTAGATGGCAAGGAAAGTTACTGTAAGTAAATTCACTTGAATATTTTGAAGTTGTGAGAGTTTGTTTGGCTGTTTCTTGCTCTCCGGCGACGCTGTAGTGGCGCGTAATCCTGTGTGTCTCTCTGTACAATTTTAACTGAAAAACTGAGTTAATTTCAGTCGATTTTTCCACTCTAATCGTCGCTGTATTTGAGAGAATTGCTGTGGAGTACACTTACCGAATTTCCTCGTATTTGCTATTCAATTAACGGTAGAAAAGTCTAATTCAGTCGATCGATAAAAACTGTTTTTGTGAGTACAACTTCAAACTTTGCACGAAATTTCACACCAGGAAAACAATTTGGAGACCTTAACTGGGGAACTAAATCACTAACATAAAGTACAGTAGTTTGAAATAAATCTGTTCTTTAATGCATCTTTCTTCGTATAGTATCTCACTTACTCGCTCGTTCTTCGCTCGTTAGATTTTATTGCGAATGGTTTGTAGACGGCGGGTAAGCCGATTCAATGGCAAAGTTCGTAAACAAACCCACTTGATCGATAACTTGAAAATGCATTTTCAAGACCTCGGTCACAGTTTTTCCCTCTACGGACCTCCCAGCCGGCCAATATCATAAATATATTAACGGGAGAAGTCACCCTGCCTTGTTTCTTTATTTCACTATACCTGAAGCTTAGAAAGTATAGAAAAGTAAATTAAGGAATTTGTAAAAATATAAAAGCAAAAATCAGGACCTCGGTGGGGCGTTTGGTCACTCTCTGAGAACACGAGTAAGCACCATGCACGCACAACCGATCTTTTTTCTCTTATTTTGGCACATAATAGTTCAAAAATAAAACAATAAATTTCCCATTTTCAATTTCCCATTTCCCATTTCCCATTCCCGTTTTAGTAACATCCCAGATCTATTTGCAGCGCCGGACTACATTTCACAATTCACATGCAGACCGTGATGATTGACACATTTTGCGAAAAAGCCAATGCACGGCGCTGATCAGACTGCTGATATAAAGAAACCACTAAAGTGCACTAAACCTGGGTTAAAGCACAGAAAAAGGTGGTTAAAATTAACCTAACCCGGTTAAAAAATCTTTTGTTCATCAATTAATTTCCATGGTAATCGTAAACCCGGTATAAGTTTCATGAACAATCGAAATTAGCGGCCGCATCACGATTTTTTTGTAACCCGGTTAACCGTAATAAATTAATTAGAAATAACCCGGTTTGTTTGAGAAAAAAAGAAATATCACAATTCTGTCGGTAATTGATTGTTCTCCAGGCTTTCCAAGACGTAGAAAAAGCATAATTTTTTATGATATTCTCACATATTTGTGTTTTCGTGCTTTCACTAGTACATGGGCTTAAAACAAACCTGAATGAAATATTTTTAAGTCAACTACAATACAGGAAGATGAAGCCTGTGATGTAAACATTTTCGTAAGATAAATTCAAAAGCTATTTCATATACACTTGTATGTTGATGGATCGGGAGTTTCAGAGACGTCGTACCTCCAAGTACCGGAACATTTCCGAATCCAACTAATTCACAACTTCTAACGACAAACAAGCGCACAACTGGTTACCCAGTTTAGAACAACTGTCGTTTTATGTTTCGAAAATGGTAAAGTTTTGGTTTGTAGAGGAATTTTTTTCAGACAATTTACTAGCCTCACTTACCAAACTAGTGGCTGCAGCGAAACTGGAAAATCATGTAAAAATATATTACTTTCACAACCAACACACGGGCGATAGTGAATTTCACAGGTTTCAAGTGCTAATTTGTATAAATCGGTTGCGCGTGCATGATGCAACCATTCAATGAACTTATGTGGGTTCCCTGCAAGCGCTTACGTCCTTCTCGACCTTTGCTGATACTCGCAATATCTTAGTCGTGTTCTCAGAGAGCAACCGAACGCTCAACCGAGGTCCCAATTTTTTGTTTTTATATTTTTACAAATTCTTTTACATTCTTTTCAATATTTTCTAGGCTTCAGGTATAGTGAAATAAAGAAACAACGCAGGGTGACTTCTCCCGTTATATCCTCTTATTTTTGCACAGGACGTTTTAAAAATAAAACGTGGGTATTGATAATTGCCGCTGAAAAAATTATTCTAACTAGTTAATGTAAAAAATGTATTTCCCATTTTCAATTTCCCATTCCCCATTTCCCATTTCCCATTCCCCATTCCCCATTCCCCATTCCCCATTCCCCATTCCCCATTCCCCATTCCCCATTCCCCATTCCCCATTCCCCATTCCCCATTCCCCATTCCCCGTTTTAGTAACATCCAGTCTGATACTAAAAAAAATAACAATTGTCTTGATATGCACTCTTTTTAAATAAGAATATATTTTGACATGACATCTTAGCCTCGCTACGAAAAGTGGTGTCCAGAGCACATGCACAATGTGCTGAACGCGATCCAGATCAAGAAACCAAACACTTGTACATGATAGCCTAATAAATTCTAAATAAAACGAAAATGCCATAAACTATAATGTAAGAATAATACAAGAATATTTTCAACTAAATCGGCAGAACAGAAGGAATATTCAGCCGGGCCGGAAAATTATCTTGAAACAAAACGGCGCCGCACGAACTTGACAAGGTCCCAACTATAAAGTTGTACGCAGAGGTCACAAAAAGAAGCAGAGATACTAAATAGCCTGAATCCCGTAAAATCATGCAGAGTACCATTTGAACGGTATTTAAAAGAGAAAACTATCCATAGCTGGGCATCGTGTAGTCGAGGGAGTTTCACAACTCAAAAGAAAATTATCCATCGCAGAATTACACCGGTTGCACCCTCAATTCCTTCTCTAAAGACAACGAGAAGTGTCAGCCTCAACCACAAAAGAAAGGAAGGTCTTCCATCATTGATTCAGGCGAAGAAAATCGAACTTTGATGCATGAAAGCGACTATTTTCGTGTCTCACTTCAGAACTACTTGTTTGTTTGTTATGCTTGAATGAGATTTCGTCACATGACATCGTTTGTAAATGAATGTCAAAGCATTTCCGGTTCCCGCTATTTCTAACAACCGGCGCGGCTCGGCTTCGAACAATGCATCAAAATCTAAAATTTTAAGGCCATAAAATTTGTGCGATTTCAAATGGATCTATAATAAAGTGGTAATTGAACTTCGTGTCGTGCAATTTTGGCCTGAAAATCATACGCGTGATTTTCAAATCGAACGAGCGCGCGAGCGCGAGTTGCCGATTTCGAAATCACAAGTATGATTTCAGCGCCAAAATTGCACGACACGAAGTTCAATTACCACGTTTATTAAATCCATTTTGAAATCGGCACAATTTTATGGCCTTAAAATTTTAGATTTTGATGCATTGTTCGAAGCCGAGCCGCGCCGGTTTGTTAGAAATAGCGGAACCGGAAATGCTTTGACATTCATGTTACAAACGATGTCATGTGACGAATCTCATTGCAAGCATAAACAAACAACAAGTAGTTCTGAAGTGAGAACGAAATAGTCGCTTTCATGCATCAAAGTTCGATTTTTCTTCGCCTGAATCAATGATGGAAGACCTTCCTTTCTTTTGTGGTTGAGCCTGAAACTTCTCGTTGTCTTTAGAGAAGGAATTTGAGGGTGCAACCGGTGTAATTCTGCGATGGATATTTTCTTTTAGTTGTATTTGAAACTCCCTCGACTACACGATTGCCCCGCCAGCCCAGCTATGGATAGTTGTGTTTTCGGTCTTTTTTCTCTTTTAAATACCGTTCAAATGGGTACTCCGCACGTTTTTACGGGATTCAGGCTATTGAGTACTCTGCTGACTCTTTTTGCGACCTCTGCGTAACAACTTTATTGTTGGGACCTTGTCAAGTTCGTGCGGCGCCGTATGATTCAAGATATATTTTTCCGGGCACCGGCTGCGCGAAAAATCAGTCTTATTGGTCTGACCTATTTTAGGTTGAAAATATTCTTGTATTATTCTTACATTATAGTTATGGCATTTTCGTTTAATTTAGAATTTTATTAGGCTATCATGTACAAGTGTTTGGTTTCTTGATCTGGATCGCGTTCAGCACATTGTGCATGTGCTCTGGACACCACTTTTCGTAGCGAGGCTAAGATGTCATGTCAAAATATATTCTTATTTAAAAAGAGTACATATCAAGACAATTTATTTTTTTTTAGTATCAGCCTGGATTGTTCTAAAACGGGAATGGGGAATGGGGAATGGGGAATGGGGATGGGAAATGGGGAATGGGGAAATGGGAATGGAAATGGGGAATGGGATGGGGAATGGGATGGGGAGGGGAATGGGAAATTTGAAAATGGGAAATTACATGTTTTACATAACAGTTTAGAATAATTGTTTTCAGGCGGCATTATCAACTACCCCGTTATTTATTTGTTAAACGTCCTTTGCAAAAATAAGGGTATAACGGGATAATTCACCCTGCGTTTTGTTCTTTAATTTCACTATACGCTGACCTAGCAAATATTGAAAAGAATGTAAAATATTTTTAAAAATATAAAAACAAAAATTGGGACCTCGGTTGAGCGTTCGGTTTGCTCACTCTGAGAACACGACTAAGAAATATGCGAGTATCAGCAAAGGTCGAGAAGGACGTAAGGCTTGCCGGAACCCACATAAGTTCATTGAATGGTTTCATCATGCACGCGCAACCGATTTATACAAATAGCACTTGAAACCTGTGAAATTCACTACCGCCCCGTTGTTGGTTTTGTGAAAGTAATAGTATTTTTTACATGATTTTCCAGTTTCGCTGGCAGGCCACTAGTTTGGTAGTGAGGCTAGTCAAGTTGTCCTGAAAAAAATTCCTCTACCAAACCACAACTTTACCCATTTTCGAAACCTAGGAAACGCCAGTGTGTTCTAAACTGGGTTACCCGTTGTGCGCTTGTTGGTACGTTAGAAGTTGTGATATTAGTTGGACTTCCGGAAGTGGTTCCCGTACTTGGAGGTACGACGTCTATCTCTGAAACTTCCCGATCCATCAACATACAAGTGTATATTGGGACAATAGCTTTCTCTGAATTTTATCTTATGGAAAAAAAAAAAAAAAAAAAACGAAAATGTTTTACAATCACAGGCCTTCATCTTCCTGTAATTAGTCGTTTGACTTAAAAATATTTACAAGATTCGAGGTTTGGTTTTTAAGCCCATGTAACTGGTTGAAAGCAACGAAAACACAACTATCGTGAGAATAGGTCATCTAAAAAATTATGCTTTTTCTACTACGTCTTTGGAAAAAAAATAAAGCCTGGAGAACAATCATTGATACCGACAGAATTGTGATATTTCTTTTTTTGGTCCGTCACACAAAACAAACCGGGGTTATTTTCTTAATTAATTTAGTACGGTTAAACCGGTTTACCAAAAAAATCGTGATGCGGCCGCTAATTTCGATTGTTCATTGAAACTTATACCGTGTTTACGATTACCATGGAAAGTAATTGATGAAACAAAAGAATTTTTTAACTCGGGTTTAGGTTTAATTTTAACCACACTTTTTCTGTGCTTTAACCCAGGTTGAAACGAGTGCACTCCACTTCCTTTAGTGGGTTTCTTTATAATCAGCAGTCTGATCATCCCGGGGGGGGGGGGGGGCGGTGGCATTTGCGTTTTTCGCAAAATTGTGTCCAATCACTCGACGAGAAGGTCTGGCGTGGGTGAAGTTGTGAAAATGTACAAGTCCGGGCGCTGCAAATAGAGATCTGGGATGTTTACTAAAAAACGGGAAATTGGAAACGGGATGGGGAAATTTTTGCAAAATGTGGAACTTTGATTGTTTGATATTTTTAGAACTATTATGTGCCAAAATCGTAGACGAAAAAAGAGGCGTTGTTGCGGTGCACGGTGCTTACTCGTGGTTCTCAAGGAGAGGTGACCAAAACGCCCCACCGAGTGGTCCCGATGATTTTTTGGCTTTTCCTATTTATGACAAATTCCTCTTAAATTTACTTTTTCTTTATACTTCACTTTCTAAGCTTCAGGTTATAGTGAAATAAAGAAAACAAGGCAGGGTGACGTCTCCCCGTTAGATTATATTTATGAAATATGTGGCCG
>JAHPZR010025728.1:0-40000 GCA_019787425.1 Platygyra sinensis
GTTTTACATGTATGCTGGATAAGTGTGTATTGACTTAAAAGGACCCAGGACAAAAGAAATTTTGTAACAAAACACTTTAAACCTCATTTGTCTGCATTCGAGAAATAGTCATATTTACTATTTGCATGTGAAATGTGATTTCTGACAAAATAGGTCTACAACATAATAGTTTTATGTGTACATGTAAAGTCTTAGATGATCAGGAAAAGTGAAGAAAAAACATTTGACAAAATTGTAAAAAAGGTTTCAGCTACATGTAATTATAAAGAGATTTGAAACTTAAACCAAGGAAGTGTATGTTCCATGTGTTGGGTGGGCTTGCCGCAAAGTGACGAGTGGTCATACAGAGTAAAGTATTTAACAAACAAATGTTGAAATGGCAAATTGAATACGAAAACAGTTAAATCCCAGGTGCTTTCCAAAGCACACAATCAATTTGACTTGATGATAAAGTTGTTAAATTTCAGTAAATGGGTTTAGTTAAACGAAAATTATTCAAGGAATTTCAAGTAAAAGGATTTGGAAACACGATTAAAACACCCTTTAAGTCCCTTAAATCTGACTTTTATTTTATATTATTATTTATGTTTTGAAGATATTTAATTTTCTCTTAAATGGGTAGTAAATATCAAAGGATGTTTTGATTACATTTAATCTTCACTTAAACCTGCATTAAGGTTTAGCCTTGAGAGTATTTACGATAGGTTTAATCTCGAATTAAACATAGATATAATTTTCTTAAACGTTCACTTAAATGTATTAAACACAAGTTTAAGATAAGATAAATTCAAGTTTAAGTACGCCAAAATGAGTTTTTTTTGTCTTGTGTCGATGTCTGCCAACAAATGACGGGAATCGTTTTGGTGGCTAAATGCGATAAAATCAAGCTGTCAGGCAGCAGTGACATGTACCGAAAACAGTTATGAGCGCTTACTACAGCTACAGCCTTGTAACAAGTTTAAGAGTAAGACAAAATTTCACAGCGCGAGTACAGCCAGCTATATTTAAACCTGACAAAATAAATAGAGGATGAGGATAATACCTGGCTTTGGGTGCGTGAGGATATGGAATTTCCCTTCGAGTGTTTAACTTGGTATGTCACGAGTGAGCGAATTAATGTATATAAACATACTAATAATGAATTTTTTACGATTTTCCGAATATTGAGGAAGATTTCCGAAGATTTCCGAGAAAGAAGCAGCGATGTCTCGATCATGTAGCAACGCATCTAAGTACTTTTTAAGGGATTATGTAACCATCGCAGTGGTGTTCTTTTCACAGTGAAAATAACGTTATTTTCAAGGCTGAAGTATTAACCACTTACTAACCGAGCGCGAGGGCCGTACTGGGGAATTTTGGCCCGAGGTCGTGGCAGTACGGACCGAGCGCAGCGACCGAGGGCCAATATTTCCCGGTACGGCTCCAGCTAGCTTGGTTAGTTAGTAGTTTATTACATGGCACTTGGATCATGCTTGTTTGTTTTCTGTTAAAACACACCTCCGGTCAATTGAATTCAAAGGGCTTCCTTCTTGTGTTTTTGATGACGCGAGCAACTCAAAAAGAATCAATGAACGTAAATCATGTTGAAGAACGATTTGTAACGGAATTTGTCTCAACAGCCGCAGTTTGTTGAAACAAAAATATGGATCAAGAAAAGTAATTGTTTCTGCGCATCCTTACTGCGCACGCAAATTCACATATCAAATCATGCATGAGCGCGCGCTCTAAGTCAAAATAAACAAATGATACGGCAGATGGCCATTGCAAGAGCTTTGCCTGGATTTAAGGTGGCCGAACACAGTTTTCGCGCGCGCTCTTGCTGATGCGATTCAGCGCGTGCACAAGGATTGCAAAAACAAACATGCCGTTGATACAGTGATCATTTTATTTGCTCAATGCCTACTCAATCTTTGCTAATTTTCTTCGTAATTGAACGCAGTGTGTTGATGGCTTTAGTCTTTTATAACAAAGGTATGTTAGAAAAGGAAACGACGCAAAAGACTCAGCAATTTTCGAAAACCCAGTCAAATGCAACGCATGCGCAGTAGCTCGAAAAATTGAGACCGATTGCTTCGGCACAAACTTGCTGATTTCTAACGATCCAGTCGTTAGAATTTCAAGAAATTTGGCAAAATAATAGTTCAGAACCCACTTGAATGAACTATCACGAAAACTCTGAATTTTGACATAAGGAACTTTTAATAATACAAAAAACGATTTAAGGCGAATTACGAAAATCGCCTATGTCAGAATTTTATTAGAATAGTGTTAACAGAAGGGATTCAATGTCAATTCGTTGTGGACAAACGATGAAAAAAATCTAACGACTGGATTTTTTAAAATAAACAAAAACCATCTTTTAACGCTTGTTTCTAACCAGCCCTGTTGCCATGGCAATAGCACACACCCTCGCCAAAATGCGAGAATAAATACTTCTGTGGTTAACCTTAACTCTTGCAAAAAACGGGCGCCAAAGCATAATTGGTTTAAAAGTAATGGTGAATTAGGCATAGCCACTTGAAAACTGTGTTCGGCCACCTTAACGATCTTGGACGTTCGATGACCCCAGTTTTTCTTTCGATGGATCATTTTCTCTACTGATTTTCTACGTTTAGGGAAAAAAATGAAGAAAATCTATCGACTAGAAGTTTGAATTTTTGGCAAAATGCACCATCGAATTTCTTTCTTATTAGCTCTTCGTGTATCTGTGCGGCGGTTTCAAATTCATCCTTAAGGAGGCTCGAAAGGGTTTTTAGCTGCACGCGCGCGCGCAGTCTACACACGGCATAACTAAGACAAACGCGGCAGCTGAATGAATGAAAACTAGCACACCGGAAGTTAAATCTTGCGCAAAACCGCGCGAACCGGTAATAAAATCTGCGGAAAATATTTGTTTCTAGCTCGAGATTTTCCTTGGTGACCTATCTTGATTTTTTGCATGCACGTAACATTCACGATGGCACTTCAAATATAAAAGTTTCGGAGAAAATTATTTAGTAGAATTTTCTGTAAGCCATAAATCGCATTTTCTTTAACCCTATTCAGACTGGGGAGGGTGGGGCTTTTCGAACCCCTCCTCCGGCAAAATCGTGATAACTCCTACACCAAAAGAGCTACGACGTTCAAATTTTCTGACTTTTCCTAAAATTTATCTGGGGACATTTTGGTATAATGTGGTTTAATCCTTAAAAGGATTAAACCACTGCAGATTTCTGGACGATATTTTCGTTATTTGGACCGAAGGTTCAGATAAACTGAAAGTATTTGTCGATTATCTCAATAACCTACATCCCACCATTAAATTCACTTGTTCGCATTCCCTCACTAATATTCCATTCCTTGATGTGATGGTCTCACATAAGGATGGTCTCATAGAAACCGACCTTTACACTAAACCCACTGACAAACATCAATATTTACTTATCTCTTCATGCCACCCCACCCACACTAAACGTTCCATTCCATATAGCCTTGCACTTCGCCTTCGACGCATATGCTCCGACAATGACACTTACAAACAACGCTGTAAGGAACTTATGGACTACCTCGTCAATCGAGGTTACGAACTTAACTTCCTTAAAACCCAGATACGACGTGCTTCTGACATTTCTAGGAACGACGCTCTTAAACCTAAACCTAAACAACAGACAGATACTGTTCCGTTCGTCATTACCTATAATCCCGCTTTACCTAACATATCCCGTATAATTCACAAACACTCTAACGTGCTTTATTCATCTGGCCGCTGTGAAAGTGTTTTTACTAATCTCCCCTTAGTAGCCTACCGGCGTTGTAAAAACATTAGTGACATTCTAGTTAGAGCTAAATTGCCGGAACCTACTAACACCGACAAATCTAGGTCTCCATCCGGCTCGTTTCGGTGCAATAAAACTAGTTGCACCGTCTGTCCTTTTATTGAGGATGGCCGTAATGAATATACTTTTTATAATACTGGACAAACGTTTAAAATCAAATCATATATCACTTGTGAAACCTCTAATGCTATTTACATGATTCAGTACACTAAATGTAATCTTCAGTACATCGGAGAGACCAAACGTCGTCTTAAAGACCGTTTTAATGAACATAGGCGACCAATTATAAACCCCTTTTGTAGTTATACCCCCACTGCGGTTTCACGACACTTCCTGACTAGTGGTCACGCGGAGGATCACATGATCCTTACACCGCTCGAACAACTGCACACTAGTCGTGACTCCATCAGAAAGGCTCGTGAGGCATTCCTCATACACAGAGGAAAAACACTGGAGCCTGCAGGCCTTAACAGAAGAGATGAAATGTAATTTAATTTAGCACCTTTTAATTTTCTTTTGTTTATTTTACCTTGTTATCATGTATTTTTACCTTTTATGCATTTCCTTTTTTATTAATGTTACACATCACGTAGCCTTTTTATGTCATTTCCGGTGAATATAAAGATCTTGTAAGAAGCATTTATCCATTCAATAAACCTGAAGAAGGCTGGTGTTGGCCAGCCGAAATATTGTAACAACGCCTATGTTCACGTTTTCTTGACCAACCTTTGCAGTATATTTTCTATGTCCATGTGATTAATCATTTTGCCATGGCAACCATTTTCTGACCTATAGGTTTTTGGAAAATTTAAAAAAGTGGTCATTTTTTAAACTCGTGGATACGCGAAGCGTAGAAACGAAGTTTCTTGCGGTGACTTTGATATGCAAATGTGTCACTCACTCCACTCACTCACTCACTCACTCACTCACTCACTCACTCCTCACTCACTCACGTCAATCACTCACTCACTCAATCACTCACTCACTCACTCAACTCACTCACTCAGTCAGTCAGTCAGTCAGTCAGTCAGTCAGTCGTCAGTCAGTCCACTCACTCACTCACTCACTCACTCACTCCCTCACTTACTCACTCACTCAGGTGTAGACGCTGTTCGTAATTAGTCGGCCCAAACGAGAGCGCCCGAGCTAGCTCGACGCCATGTTGGAGTAGTAACCGAACCCGTCGCCATGAATAGTAACCGAGCCCGTTGCCATGTTGGAATAGTAACCGAGCCCGACGCCATGTTGGAATAGTAACTGTGCAGCCCGATTACTCACTCGAAGGCGTGCTTCGTGACAGCCTTGTAGCTTTTAATTTATTAGGTGTTACGCTGAATTGAAGAGAAGTTGACTTCGAATGTTCGACTTGGTACTATGGCCAACTTGACTGGCTGAATTTCATGAACATTTGACTCGTCCACGCGGCGTAAATATGACGAAGAGATGAACATTTGTTTGCTGGAAAGTCAGTTCAAAATGAGTAAATCTCATGCTAATGTGGTAAGTTTTGATGAGAATGTGTCTTATTTGTCGACTTCAATGAACTTATATGAGCGAAACGAACATTTTTTTATGAACAAAACAGCTATTGAACTGACAGGACAAACATTGGCACCATTATTATAATACTGCAATTTTTATCGTGATGGACAAAACACTGACCACCAGTCCATGGACTACCCCAATGGACCACCCTAAAATGGACTACACCTAAAAATAATATTCCAAATGAGTACTCTTTAATGTTCTTAGCTGCCAGTATAATTGAATTACACATAACTTCTGCTTATGTTCATCATGTACAGCCTCTAGCCACCATTTTGAATAATTGTACTTGAAATAAACAACTGTTAAACACAAACTAGTTTGAAAAGTGTAATTTCGTTTTATCAAATTTCATCATTTGATTATCAACGAAAATTATCAGAGGCACCAATCAGTATAAGGATCATACAAGTGTAAACATAATAACTTGAAAAGCCATTGCAATGTGAATGAGGAACCCAGTCTAACATTTGATTTATGAATAGCACAAGTGAAGTAATGTCGGGGGCTATTCCCTTACATGGGCTATATGGGTATGTGCAGCCCCAGAAGGGTAGGGTTTTTCAGCCACATTGGTCATAAATAGGGTATGGGTTTAGCACTCTAGTCTGAAGATATTGGCTATGTTTCTTGGAACAAGCTACTTTTTCATAATTATCAGGTCATAATTAAATAGGGTGGCAAAATTGCAGACTTTGGTCATAAATGGGGAAAGATTTTGGGGAAGTGGTCTGCATACCCCTACCCGGCCTTTCTGGGAGTATCCCCTTGGTATAATGTCACACAGTAATTGTGAATTTTTATTCCATGTGATTCTGTCAGCCACTACACATGCACAAGTTAAAAGATGACACAAGGTAAAAGATGACATGATAGGAGATGACAAGAATAATGGCCGAATAATGAATTATAAGTCAGGCTTCTGAGCCTGGAACATGGTAAACAATACATCTATAGCTATAGTTATACTCAACAACAGGAATCTACTCGTCTACTTTGTGTTCAGTGGTTCCAGAACAACAAGCAAGGTATAGCAGCTTACAGCTTTAAATAGTACTCATTTAAAATATTATTTTTAGGAGTAGGTTATTTCAGGGGTAATCCATTTGGGGGAGTTCATGGACTGGGGGTCAGTATTTTGTCCATCACCTAATTTTTTTTAATTTTATAATTCAGTAACTTACAAACCTGAAGATGGCTCGGTGTGATAACCCGAACTATTGTTATAAATGTAACACGTTGTGTCAGCCTTGCAGTAGTCTTTGACTTATTCTCGTTTTACTTTTCAAGTTTGGCTGACTAATCTCCTGCAAGATCCAACATTTAATCAAACAGGATCTTTGTTCATGGCTTTGCAGTTTGTCTTTTATCTTGAGTTGTCCACATTCAAGCAACATTGAGTGAAGTTTAGATTAAAGTTGTGTTCTCCATACTTGTTTTGTTTATTTGAGTACTTTCATCTGAACTCTGAGTGGGATGTGAAATGCACTAATTCCCAAATACTGTCTTTTGTTTACATTTTTGCTTCCTGATTGTAAAGATAACAAGGGGAAAGAAACCCCCTGTGAGCTTGATGGAACATATTTATGGGTCGACAGATTTTTTGGATCAACCCAGAAAATGCTCTGAAGAGGCTAATAATTTTGATGTATTTTACGTGCAATATATATAGAGACAAGTGGTTCCGCATTGTAAAAGAAGTGTCTCATAAGAAACCTTAACTACAGCCTTGAGTGAAATGCAGTGAAAAAGATCTGTTCGCACAAAAAGAAAAATATTCTTGAATGATGCAAATTTTCCCACCAGGCAGACCAACAGCAACTTCTGGGTGGTGGTAAGTTGGGGTGGGGGAGAGTACTCTGAGTTTTTGGGCAGGAGTGTCCAATGTGACCCAAGAACCCTTAGCTTTTACCACTCCATGTTCGGCTGTAATTCTACTTCCCTGCCTATTTTGTAATATGTGTGCAACAGAGGCCAACTAAAAACCCTATGCTTTATAAGATAAGTGCGACCTTGCATGGTACGAACACAGCTTGTTTCAACAGCCTTTAATAATGCACCAGTAATTACAAGCTTACCAACATGTTTCATCTCTAGATTACTTAATCCACGAGTTTGGCCATAGGGTTCCTTTGATTTGTTTTAAGATCGCGTTTTTACACTTATAGTGCTTTTTGTTGTTAAAATGGTCTTGGGACTAGGTTTTGAATTACATCAAAATGTTTCAACATCGAATATTTGGAGGTGAGGGGTGTGGTAAAATTTGTCACTTTTTGCTTTGACAAATATACTGCTGTATTTTCCAAATAACACTTCCAAAGTCATTTGTTTGGGTAATAAACAGTAGTTTGATACTTCCTTTGTACATTTTGAGATTTTTCCACTTTGAAAGTTGCTTTAAATTATAATTTAAAAAAAAAACGGAAATCCAAGATGGCGGATCCAAGATGGTGGATCCAGGATGGCGGACAACCATTTCAAATTTTAGATTTCATTGCTTCTTATTGCTTTTTCTCGCTGTACAAGTGTTTCCTTGTTACTAGTTCATAAGAAAGGATAACAAAAAAGACAAAATATGTTTATTATTGATATTTTACGTATCTAAGTGGAAAAATAATAAGAAACATTGAAAAATCGGAATATGACGTCACTGTGACGTCATCATTGGGCGTGGCAAGTCAAAACTGGGTATGGGCCTCTTTGTACAGAGATGATCATTGTTTGTACATTTCACGACCCTAGCATTATTGGTTCTAGAGAGACAGAGAGGGGAACCGGGGAGCCCTCCGCCAGTCACAGGTTGACCAAAAAAGCCCAGTCTGAATAGGGTTAAATATATTTAATTCTACTGGATAACTTTTTTTCCATACTGTCTGAAAAGTAAAAGAATTTAGGGAACTTTCCAACAAAGAAATAAAAATGGTAGGTCACCGAATTAGTTTTTCAGATAATTTGCAAAAACTGGTAACTTATATGACGTCACAAGTACCCTCAAAATATAGCGCAGCAATACAGTTACAAGGAGACATATAGTTTACCCACACCATTAAATATCCTTCTTTGTAATCTTCCATCGTTTCACAAACACTGCAGCAACGAAAAACCCTTTCGAGCCTCCTTAAAGAGTTAAATTTTGTGAAAACGTAAGTAACATTGGGAATTATTTATGCAACAGACCCTCTTCTACAAAATATGACTAAGATCGTTTGCCTCCGTTGACTCACCTTCGATATTTTTAATTATAAACCCCTGTAGACCGTGCTCAATTATTTGGGACAATTTTTTGAAATCAGTATAGCTTACCACACGCTTTATCTCTGAAACGAAGGCGGTAACCCCTAATTTTTTTTGCTTTCCTGGCACAAGTAACTCATTATCTACCTGAGAAAATTTTTGGGCGAACGTCCTTAAAGTCAATCCTCCTCGTCTCTCTAGAAAACAGTTCGACGTTTTTTTTATTCTGGACAATCCTGCGCTGAAAATTGGAAATTGTTGCTGGCTTTACTCTTCTCCCTGTTTCCTGCGTTTGTTCATAAAAATATTTTAGTGGACAAGAAGTAGTCAAAATCCTTCGCAGGTACGGTTTTAACTCTTTCATTTGTCATACTGTTACCTTACAATTAGTGGAGAAGAGTGTTCAGATCAGTAGCCATCTTCTTACTTCTGACTTTCGCCGATGCCTGATTCAGTCTCTACATTAGACGTGTTTAGATCTTCAGGATAATGAAATTCGTTTCGTGAAAATTCATCTCCCTCGTTCTTGTTGTAAGCTCTATAAAATATCAATCTTTTAGGTAGTTTCTTTGCGAAGAATGAGAATATTTAGACGTTTTCTTTTCGTACTTTTGGCTGCAAATTTTGAATTTGCTGGCTTTCGAAAACAGAAAAAATACACAGCTTATGACCGTTCCACGGTAATGGTCTGTATGGCGAAATCCAGACCATGAAAGAACCAATCAAAACGCTTGGATTTACCTCAAGACTATCTTGTCATACAATAATACCATGTTATTTTCAAGTGTAAAGATATCATGTTAACTTGCTTACGCGCGAAAGCTCACCTGGTACTTCACTGGTTTATGTAATAAAAGTCAAGGATTAATCGTCCCGCAGATTTCAAGCTGGAGCGAATGGCTAAATGAAAGAGAAAACTTCCAGTTCACCAAGAGCAACCTTTCGTGAAAATTCATAACACATTACGAATAAAGCCAGTTCCTTTTACCCTGTTATATAAACAATAGCCTCCATTTGGCACGAGAATATGCTAGGATATTTGTCCGCGGACATTATCTGTTGCGAGAAGCGAACAGTTTTCCGAGAGCATAGCTCGAGGAAAACTGTGCGCTTCGAGGTACAGATAATGTCTAAGGACAAATATCCGAGATTATTATCCATCAAATATTTTCGCTCCTGTGCGATTGGTTTAAACGCGTCTCGTTACCGAATATTCCCCAGCTACTGAACTGGGGAATATCAGAGGTTATAACCCACCCATTAATTTTTGATTGATTTTATTGGCTATTTTACGTCACGTGGTATAAATCTCTGGACAATTATCACGCAATAACCCCCGCCCGATTCGATATTTGTCCTCCGATTGTTTCCGTCGAAGAGAAACATAATCAGCACAAGAATTTCAACTTTTCTTTTCTCTTATTTAATATGGAAGGAAACCAAACTATTGTTACTGAGTCTAGCGATGGTTACATTAAAAAGCTGATTGCAAGTGCTGTTCCGAAAAATACAAAAAAAGTCACCCAAATTCGCTGTCAATGTCTTTGAAGGTGGAGAAAGTCACGAGTAGAATTTTAATATTTAGTCTTACGTAAATTTAAACCGATACATTTTACAAAATAAAGATTTAATACAATGTGATAACTAACTATAAAATAAACCAACCGTTTACATCCGACTTTAGCGTGGAGGAACGAGAGAAAAATTCCAGTCGCACTTGAAATCACGGAGCCGGCAGAATTGTCAACCATATTGAAACCTTTTTTTACGCAGAAGCCAGAAAATACAGTGGAAGGAAAACCATACAGTCGCAACACTGTGAAAGCCAATTCGTACCGGGCTTGACAGATTTTTTTTCCGGTTGCCTTCAAAGAAAGCCGTTTTCCATTATTCGGGATAAGTTTTCAAGCCGGCAAACGAAGCTCTAGATCAGTCTAGATCCATCACTGAAAAAGATCTTGCGCGACAGGGATTGATTTCTTTCACAAAGCAGAAGCGTCTAATTTCCAGCGAAGACCTTGAAGTCCTCTATGCAGCAAATCAGCTTGGTCTGAATGCTCCAGAAAGTTTTGCAAATTCGGCACGGTTTAACACCATTCTCTACTTCGGAAAGAGAGGCCATGAAAACCAACGCGAGATGAGACCCGGTGACCTTTAGCTCAAAACAACAACAACCGCCTGAAGTACTTCATCTCAAGCGAGAGAGCGACAAAAAATCAGTCCACCTTCAAGCGCTACAGATTTTACACATTCTGTGTTTCACACATGTAAATTCTGAGAGTGGAATACATTTCTTTCTAGTACAGTTTATGAACAGTACGTCGAAATATATGAACCAAAAGCGCCAAGTTTTCGAGTTTTTCATCCAAGGGGCGTTACGAGAATTTCACATGACAGCTTGTCAAATTTGGCCCAATCACAGTGGAAATAAAGTAAGTTAAACCAATCAAATTTACTTTGCTCCCTCACGTCAATCACGCGCATTCGCAATCAGATCACCAATGGCTTTTTTACCATGTTTACGAGCGACTTTTTGCGAACTGAAAATTAATGGGAGGGTTATAAAATAAATAAACCCCTTTCTGGCTTGCTGGTATGTCGGCTGATAATGTCCTTGGCTGAGAGATTGTCCTCAAAATTTCACATTTGCCCTCGAAGCTTCGCTTCTCGGCCAAATGTTCATTTTCCGGACAATCTCTCAGCCGCGTACATTATCAGCCGACATACCAGCCGCCTGAAGGGGTTTATTTACTAAATATTCATTTTTCCTCGAGCCACGCTCTGAAAACTGTTCGCTTCTAGGGACAGGTTATGTCCGCGGACAAATATTCTAGCATGTTTTCGTGCTAAATGGAGGCTATTGTTTATATATTTTCGCGCCAAATGGAGACAACATTTGATCCTCCTGAGATTTTACTTCCATGATGTATAACAGCGGCTGAAAACTAGTATTGTGTAATTCCAGAAAATATCCATACGTCCGCCGCGGAGGGGATTTTTTCTGAGATCCCCCACCCGTCTGGAAATTCCAATTAAGGTTCATACATTCTTTAAATTTTTTGGCCTTAGAGAACCTGCCACCCCCCAGGAAATTCCAATCCCTTCTGTTGGGGGAGTATGGATATTTTCTGGAACTGCACATTCATACAAATTTTCGCTCAGAGTGGGTCCTTAGGTTTGTGATAAACTACACTTAAATTCATCAGCTTCAGCGTGACGCGGCATTTACATGACGGCCGAGGGAGTGCTGTCATATTGGTTGGAAGCGGGGTGTTTGACTATCTGAGCAGTTCATGTATTAGAAAAAAGCATTATTTTAATGCTCTTGAGTTCCTCAAGAGATAAAATCGCGCTCTTTGTAGCAAAAAGATATTCGGAGTTTGATTAGCCAATCAGAGCGCGCTTTCCAATTTGCGAGTTATCGTGTACTGTACTTTCCTTCGGCCATCATCAAACAGTATTCAGTTCTAAACACTCTTATCTTTAATCTGAAACGTAGCTCACCTGATTCAACTGGAAAAAAAACTTCCAAGTTGTCTTCAAGATGTGTTTCGATATCCTTTTCGAAATTCCTCGAACCACTTTTCTATTTCCTCTATGTGGGATAAGAGTTTCGGTACAGCAAATGGAAGAGTTTCGCCGCCACCCAAGCCCGAGTTGACGCCTTTGGTGTGGGCAGATTGTGTCTAATCTCTGCTAATATGTGTTCAGTTTCTGTTGTCAATCCAGAAAATGACCAGTGAGAACAATGATTCGAAATATCTTTTGAGCAATTGCGTAAAGTAACAATTTCAAGACTCTTGTTTTTATCTGACCTATCAGACGAGCAGTCTGTTCCGGTTATTGGCTGAAAAGAGCATGAAATCGCCATTGCTGAGCTGCGTAGCTTGAGTCAGGCCTTGGGAAAAATTCTTTTAACTGAAATCAACGGTCCATAACAACAATAACTAAAAAAAATAGTTCATTTCAAGGCTTTTAGATCAAACATTTCGTAGCCCCTAGTGATCAATAATGAAATCTTTACAATTAGCAGGTGTCTTAAAAATAGAAATGGTACCCATTGTACCGGAAAAACAGCGTCATTCACGTGAAGAAAAAATACTGAAAATACAGTTAACGCACTCCATATGCACTGTTCACGTCAAAATAACATACAAGTTAGTGATAAAACTAGCATGCCATTAGCCGCTGTATTTTCTCAAAAAGTAATAAATAACAAAAACTTCGCAACAACGAGAAGATATATTTCTATTGAGTCTGGGACTTTGGGCTGCAATGATTGAGCTGTCTGTCACCGTCAGTCACGCAATCGCTTGTCTGATTTCACGAAAAATTGCAATTTTGAGCGCTCTCTCGTACAGCGCAATCTAATTTCCCCACAAAAAAAAATACATCAGCTAAGAGCTCATTTATTATGAATTATATGAGATGAATCTCATTGGATTATTGATAAAGGTAGTAGGGTAAATCATTTTTTGAAGTTCGCTAGCAATTTCCATGGAAAAACAGAGGGCTTTCCTTTAGGTCTCACGCAATTTCTTATTGTTTTTCAAATGTTATTGGAACTGTAAAATAAAACCCTTCAAAAGTTGTAGAATAAGCTGATTGGAACTAAATGTCATCTGGGTTATAGTTACGGCACGCCGTTGCCTTCAAAATGCCTAATTTTTGAGCAATATTTTTCAATGCCTGGCTCCGAAATCGAGTATCGTCATTTTCTGCCGAAACAAAACACCATTTGACAAATGAACCACACAGCGATAAACTAGTTTAATATGGACCACTAATAGCCAAAGTTTGAGTGATTTTGAAATTTTGAAATTTGTCGCTCAATGTTTGATTTTTCTGGAAACTCACTCTTAAGTGAAGCAAAATGAGAATAGTTTACTAGAAAAGAAACGGGTTCCTTTCGTGCATTAGAGCAGTACTATGGAGTGAGATATCATTTACTTTGAGAGAAAAACTTGAATAGCCTCTATGGGTATCATTTTTATCTAGGAAACATATACTTATAAAGGACGATAGCTATGTAAGAAGAGTTTTAAGCGTCATTCTCATTCTTCTTACTCTTAAAAGACATTACTTCCTTACTCAGTGTCCTTTTCCTGATAAAAGCAATGAGTACTTTAAAACCTGCATGATTGTGCATCGTTCAGGTCTTACTTTTATTTAAGAATAAGAAATTAGTGTACCCCTAGATGTGTGTTTTTTTATTGTGGCACCAAAAGAGATAAACTCAGCCCGAGATAAGCACCTGTTTCATTTTAATATGTTTACTTTAAACCGCCAGCAACCCTTGAAGTACATGGCGGTGAAGATAACGATGACAAATGACAACTACATTGAAAAATCAGGCCATTATTGCCTTTACTTTAAAAACAATGTAGTCACACGAATTGAGATATTACGTTTGATTTATTTTTCATAATAATCGTAGTGGTAGAGCTGCAATATAATAAAAAACAGCAAAGCAATAAAACATACACGAACTTGACCGGCCTGATTGTTATAGCATATTTATTTGTTTTAAGCTGAGACACGTCTTACCGACTCTTAGATAAGCACTTCAGTAATGATGAAATGGGATCGTCATGCACAGCTTTGAATATATATTATTTAGCTGCTGAGAGGTCCATACTGGGAAAAACTGTCCCAAGGTCTATATCCAGACAGGGAATACAGTTTTTGCCAATACGGACTGACCTGCAACCCTGGTCACAAGGGTTAAAAAATTTATACTTTACGCAATTTGTTCCTCCTCAACCCCGAGTAATGTTGATAAAACACTTTTATGTAACAAATATTCGCATTTCACAATGACTGACAATAATTCTTTTGGCCATGATTTTATATTTTTGTCTTTTTGTAACACAATTTGTCCAAGGCGGCAAATAACATGTTTTCTTTTTCTTTTTTTTTTTTTCGGTAAATTGGTTTTAATTACATGTTCAAATGAGTTTGTTCAGGAAGCATTGTCATTGAACTGGCTTAGGTGACGTAAAAAAATCTTGGCAATGAGCAAGTAACTCAGACAGTAGCTAAAGAAAGATGTATTTAGGAACATATTTTTTTCCAAATACTCTTTTGAGGAAAGTTTAAAGTTGTACACTTCCAGTCTGCGAATCGCTTGAAATCAGACTTTTCTACCGTACATCGAATGACATCACCCAGTGTATACTCAGGGAGGGGGTGACTCTATTGTTTTCGAGTATCTGTCAGAGACCGACTCATCACTGCCAGTGTGACGTCACATACCAACAAGTCGAAGCTTCGCTCGGCTTGCCCAGATTTGGCGTCGGGACTCCAATGAATTCAAAGAAAAAGAGGATAATACAAGCTATTATTGCGCTATTATTCACTAAGTTGGCATAAATGTGAAAGCTTTGTAGTAGATATTGTCTGTGAGTACAACTGTTTGTTATTTTGTGTGCGTTTTTTGTTCCCAATTTTATTGAAAACAAATCGGGTCAAGTGGGGTTTCCGCCATCTTGACTTCCGGTCAAGTAAAGGCCACCCAAAACGCCGCCGTTTTCTCTTCAAGTTTTCAACAGAAGTACTCATATAGGAGGTTTTGTTCCTTTTGATATAACTTCAAGCCATTGTTAGTTTTTCTCAATGTGATGAGCCATTTTGCTCCACAATCCTTTAGAGTGCGAGGGCGTACATGTCGGATTGATTTCTCGCGTGTTAAACTTTGTTCGATTGGTGAAAGGTCAAGAGTGTCTATGTTTACCAGCTGTTTGCTGGTTGCATTCTTGTGTTTTTAAATTTTGTGGGGTAGATGACTGCCTGTGTGCTCCAGAAGGGCTAACCTTCAGAATACCTGGCCACGATTGCGTGGACATTAAATGCCTGCTCCCGTAGTCCCGCAGTCAATAAATATTTGCATATGGAAACAAAAGAGAAAAACTTAATGTATACACGAAACAGGCGTGCTTCACATGAATATACCTCGTTCTAAAATCCATCAGCCGAAACAAGCGCGTTATACATGAAAAGACTTCGTTCTGTAATCCATGAGCCGAAACCCGGAGTTTTAATATTCATTTTATCCACTGCGGGACTGCGGGACTGCAATAGTTTTACTGGTCTTACTTTCATAGCAATAGTTTTACTCGTCTTCAATTACGTTCATCAACCCATAAAATGGCGATACTCGTCGTTACGTCTCATATTGTCATTAATGTGCCAACCAGAGGTTTATTGGCTCTCGAAACAAAGGATTCTTTTGTTCTGTGGTTGGCAAAATTTAAATATCAAAAGACTTGTTTGTAAACAGTGAATATCGCTATACAACACCACTGCGGGACTACCGGAGCAAGCGTTCAATGTCACGTAATCGTGGCCGGGTATTCTGAAGTCGCTCTCCAAATGCCATTCCATTAACTTTGAAGGGATTGTTGAGACGAACCATAAGTACTGAAGGCTTAATTCTCAGCACAGAGCAAACTTGATACCATGTACCAAGCCTCCTATTCTGGGATCAGGACATCTCCGCATTTCTGCGTGGGCTCCGGAAAAACGTTGTCAATCCATTAAACTTTGTCGACGTCTCAGGCACTTATTAGTATGTTTCTACTCAAAATATGAGGCTTTCGAATAACTTATCCTACTGAAAATTACTGCAAAGAAGTCTTTCATATATTTTGAATCCTGGGTAACATTGAACAAAGTAATCGAATCATCAAAAAGTTAGAAATTTCCACATTTCTTTCAGTTAACGAACTAAAAAATTTGGCCGCCATATCGAAAATCACCGATGTATGACGTGACGTCACACTCTACGGTAGTTATGACCAACCACTGATTTGCCTGGAGACACCTCCTCCCTCCTGTGTATACTACAGAAATTCTATTAAATAAAGCAGCGATCAGAGAGGAAAATTCGCCTGAAATTGAACCATTATTAAGTTGCAAAATGAAGTGGCGGGACGCCTTCACTCCATCACTCCTTCCTTCACTTCCTGTTAAACATTTGGAAACCGGGAAAAGGGGGGGGGGGGGGGGGGACTCCCATATGAAAAGTCAGGAAATTTGAATTTAACTCCTAAGGGGACTAATTTGGGCGTTACTTTAGCTTCATTATGACCCCTGAAAGAGAACTTTCAAAACGGAATAGGTTTGACTACTAGCCACTGATCAAGAAAGGATACCGCGCGCACGTGAACTCGAGAATTGTCTCAAACGATATGGAAAAAGTAAAAGCCACATTCACGTTTTAGTTTTAGGCTTGGTCAGTGTTAATCGGCTTTCATACAACCAGACCACGGCGTCAGCGCAACATCAGCATCGATCAAGTCGTGCAAATAATAAGGGAGCTACACAGGATCGAATTTGTAAACGACAACTGGGTTGTTATTTTGGTGTATAAACGCGAAGGCGAGAATTATTAGCGAGAATTTTGTAGAAGAGACGGCTTCTGCTCAATTTTGTTTGAAGATTGTGATTGGGCTTAAGGCTATTCATATATGGCACTGCAGCTGGACACGTAAAACTGCTTTGATGTGTTCCTCGTTAATTACCGGGGGAAGGAAGAAATATTAGGTAAAGAGAATTGAGGTCATCTCATTAAAGCCTTGGTAAATAAAATATAGTGAAATCAACACGCAACTTTGAGTTTAGTATTGGTGATAAACTTAGGAGTCAGATGCAATTTTATCATAAAGAATTTGATATAGTCCTAATACAGTATCTGTCTCCTAGCTAGGATTTGGGTGCCTTTGAATACAAAAATCGTTTGAGGAGGTTTAGAATTAGAGCAGAGATTATGACAACCTTGGTTAGACTGGTTTAGGAATGGTAGCTCTCTGTGGGGTAGTTAGGGTATTTTAAAAAATACTGCTCCCCGAAACTTTTTAGCCGTTTAGTTATTTGAAGTTGCTGTACCCTTTAATAAATGCAACTGATATTTGCTTAAACCTTATCCAAGATATTTCTGACCTGTGTAAACAAATTTGTTGTTGGTAAAGAAACTTCTAAAATATATTTGGGCAATTACGGGTACAAGTTAAAATAGGATTCTTGGCATTTTGAAAATGAATAAACACAACAAATTAACTCGCTTGCATTGTACTTATGGAGAAAACGTGTGTAAGAAAAATATCTGGCCTGGTTTGCATTTTTCCCCTCGGTTCCATAGCTTTGTTCATAGCTCTAGAATAGGGAAGGTAAGAAAGCACAATACTAAGCACAATCCCGTGTTTATACAAATATAACAAGAGCACACGAAAATTTACTTAACACTTTAAGTCTATATTGGAGATCACTTTGGTCCTCCTACACTTATCATTAAGGCTAAAGATGCTGCTATATCAGTGTTAAAACTTCTTTCCATGAATGGCCTACATCTAGTCTCTCGTAAAAAGGGTTTGAAGGTTTTCAAAAACCGTCACGTGGGTTATTCGCCTCGGCGGGTCATTGCTCAAGAGACGAGCACCAGTTTGAATAAAGAAGTTTCTACCTTTATGCATATCAGAACCATATCACGCGCATGCAAATGCAGAGGCCTAGTTGTATTTTGAGATTGTCAGTCAAAAGTCGTCATTATACTGGACTTTGTGATGTGGTCCGTCTTTCGTCAACTATAATGTATTTGTACGCATAAAATCGCCTTTTGAAAAGAAAAAAATAGCTATAACTAATTAAGAAACACTTACCCAAGGAGGTATATATAACTTGATGGTTATATATATAAATAAACATTTCTCCCGGCAAGCTAATATAACTGTGAGTAAGCACATAATACGTAACTCCAGTGTGCTCTGTCCACAGTCCGCGGCTCGTTTCACGCTGTTGCTGACAAGACAAAAACGCAAACACTGTTCACCATGAGACTTTGGCTCGTCATTGTTGTCGTGTTGGTAATCATTCAGTGTCAGAGAGGTTAGTTGTAACAATTTTCACTTTCGCGTGCTTTTTAGCTGACATTTAAATCAGTCTTAGACTGACGAATTGATAATAAGCCTTTTCTACCAAAGCCCAGTTAGGACCTAAGCAAAGAAAATCGCTAAACCTAAGGACAACTAGGGAAAAAAGACCAGTACAACTGAGAACTGATAGAAGGAAATAGTGCAGTTTAGAACAAGCAAAAAGGTCAGGTGAAAATGATGGTCTGAAGCACTCTGTTCTCAAGGCGGAAAGCCTTTCTTCTTGAAATAAGAATGATATTGGAATAAGAAAGAAATAAGTGACACCAAACCATATTGTTGATATATTCTCCTTAATTTCCCTATGAGGAAGATTCCATTACAAGCTAGTACAGGATTGTTTAGTTAATTAGAAAGATTCACAACGTTTAGAGGTTTCTTGTCGAATAAGGCAATCGTGGCGTTCACTTGATATATAATAAAATGACGTGTCAAAGAAACTGATGGAAAGCAGTTGTTTTCATCAATGAACAAAATTATCAGTTAAAGTCATTTTGTTTTGGAAGGCGCAAGACCTTATTAAATCCGGCAGTGAGAACCAAAAAGCATATCCGCTTGGTGTTTCTTGCGTAGTAACGCAAAAAGAATATTTTTACTTGAATCATTTACTTTCGAAGCTGAAGGAAGCTGTCTCACGTAACATTGCAAAAGCACCAGTTACTTTTTAAAGAGTGGAAACATTTTGTGCAAAACAACCCCACATGATTTATTTACTTTAAGTGTAACACTAGAAGAGATAATGTCGGCTCTTGACCAGGGATTTTGTGTTGTATCGTCTTTATTTTTAGTGCTAAGCTGTGGTGGTGGCAATAGCAATGTGGTGGTAGGTGGCGGCGCCAAAAAACCCAAAAGCTTTGGTAAGTAGTTTCTCTCTATTTACTAATGTTGATGATTATATGCGAAGTCCAACTATTGCTTGAGAGCTTCGCAGGCATGCTGAGTTAATTCAGTCTGATCAGTTTAATGTTAACTAGAAAAAAAATCTTTTCCTTGTTTTATGATCAGTCAAGCCCAATAGACTTCGTCCTGCAGAGACCGTAGAAAGTACCAAGAAATGGTTTAAAATTTTCTTACTTTGAAACTACAGCGTAAACTGAGTCGCCGTAAAATCTTCGGTGGAAAAAGGTAAAAGTTATATGCCGGCCAACTTTTGGCTTTTTTTATCCTTGCAAATTTCCACGTTTATGTTGAATGAATAGATATTCGTGTTATTGATATTTAAGACAGTGAAAGCCAAATCTGCCGGTTTATTACATTTGTTATGACTAGTTGCTGAGTTCTCTAGTTCCCGCGCAGAGTTGCCATACCGGGATTCATGGTTTAGCAGTACAATAACAGAGATGCAACTCTATTGACCAATCATAGCGCGCCTAGAATGTCAGTTATTTTACAAAAAAACATAAGAACTTAAGGGCGAATTTTTCTAATTGGCAAACATAGGGCGACAGAAGTTAAAAATCAATTTTTCTCTCTTTTCTCTCTTTCGTCCAATAGCCCTTAGGTAGATATGAAAAGTGATGTAGTTTTTTTGAATTTGAGGCACTTTACATTCAAGAAAATCGCGGAAAGCGATTTTCACCTAGACGTTCGCAAAAATGGCCGATCACAAAGGCTTAAAATTAGTAATCTAAACCTCATTTGTGTTCGCGTGCAAAGGAGAAGGAAAACTTATTGATATTTTTTCTTGAAAGGCAGAGTATTCAGCTATTCAAAACAGGTTAGAACTCGATTTGAGCGCCATTTGAGAATATAAACACGATTTTAAAAAATAATCCCTTTCAGTTAGAATAGCATTATTCAATAACATTATATTTATCTCAAGAGAAAAACTATATAGGAGTGATGTCCGTAATCCGGCACTATGTTATAACACAACGGCCAACTCGAGAACAAATAAAGCATAGCTTCTAATAAAATCAATGGTTCACTTAAAATTGGCGATATTACGTTCAGTTTTAAAAAATTAATCGTGGTGGTAGACTGACCAATAATCATTTTAAATGTATTGGATGGGTGGTAGCGATGTTACAGTTATATGCCTTAAAATCACTCTCTCATTCTTCTTACTCCTAAAAGGCAGATTACTTCCGTATTCCCGTCTCCCTGAAATAAACGATAAATATGTTAAAAATTATTGTGTATCCCTCAGGTCTTACGTTTATCCACGAATGGGAAATTTGTGTTATCCTAGCTGAGATTGAGTTCTTTTAATGCAGTACCAAAAGAAATAGACTTAGACCTGGATAAAGGCATAAAGGCCTTTTTAATTAATTTTGTTTATTTTTTAGTGCCCACAACCCATGAAGGTGTAATGCCAACAACCCATGAAGGTGTAATTCCAACAACCCATGAAGGTGTAGTGCCAAGAACGCATGAAGGTGCAATGCCAACAACCCATGAAAGTGTGACTCCTAAGGCTTTAGTGAAAACAATCTATGAGGAAGATGACGACGAACATGACGATGACAAATGATGACTGAATAAGTTTGAAAAATCATGCCCTTATTGCCTTGAATTTAGCAAAGAAGGAATTCAGTCACAAGAATTGCCGATATTACGTTCAATTTTACATAATAATCGTAGTGTTAGACCAAAAATCCAGTGTAAAAAAAATATGGCAATAAATGTTACATGAACATGGAAGCATGGTTGTTCTAGCACATTCATTTTGTTAATCGTGAGAGAATTTACGTCCTACCGCCTCTTGATTAAGTAACGATAAAATGAGTAGTGGTCAGTAGTGGTAAGAAATGGTAAAATGAGTTCGTCATGCACAGGTTTAAAACAAGTTAACCTGTGATAGCAAATAAAGCTTTCGGAATCCTTGCACAAGTTCACTGTGAGGTAACTGACTGATTTCATAAAGGCCTCAACTGCAGCTATAGGTCTGAAAGGAAAAGGAGATTCGCCTGTCACAATGCTCCGGCGGTGATATTTATTACCTATCTATTACATATAGTATAATATAAAATATTTAACAAATAAGTTTCATGTTGCCTGGCGTCTGTTCAGTATAAGATCACAAATGACATCAAAATGTGGTAAAAAATTCCCAAAATGGCAAACACGAAAACAGTAATTTGACCTAATCAATGAAGCAAAGTCATTTGTTGCTATGCGTAGCAAAGAAGTTTTGATTTTTTGAAGTAGGAGGTAAATCACGTAACTGTGAGACTTGACCCAAGCGTGGCCTCGAGTGGAATGAAGACTTACAGCGAAAACAGAATTGAACTGCGAAATCAACAAAGGCTTTAGAGAATGCTGGAAATGTCAAGTCAGTTTTTGCCATCAAAGTAGCCCAGTGAGCCTAAAAACCTGGATGTTACCTTGAATATTGCAGGAGTTGCAAAATACGCTCGGAAAGCTCGTGGTTGCCGCCAAAATCGGGGGCAATTCGATTCGAGTTTGGAATTAAAGGAAAATTAGTCAAGGTGGAAATGTGTGTCCTCTGTTGTTGGTGATAACAATAACAGTAACAGTAACAGTAACAGTAACAGTAACAGTAACAGTAACAGTAACAGTAACAGTAGCAGTAGCAGTAGCAGTAACAATAACAATAACAATAACAATAACAATAACAATAACAATAACAACCATACGTGGTTTTTGAAGTTCATTTTTTATCAAAACAGGTTTCAGATGAAACAACACTTATGGTCAGTTGTACAATGAGAAATAGAATAAAATGGTGCAACATACAGTAAAGGCGAGATCCCCCAAAATTAAGTATTTAAGCTAAGAAAAGAAGGTAATTAGTTCGAAGGAGATGTTTGACTTGGGAATTTAAAGACAGTTGTTCTCAAAGGATGTGCATGGTTTCTTTAATTTTCAAATGGAAGCTTGTGAAACAGAGTCGAGGATTTTAAAACAATCTTCTGAACAAAGGGAGCGACAATTTTCAGAACCTCTCAGGTTCTTAAAGATGTGGGAAGGTTTGTCGGAGGAGAGATGTTCACGGATGCGAGTGGCAAAGTGTCTATTGGTTTCACTAATAACACAGGCACCACAGCCTGCACATGAAAACTTATAAATGACTCGCATCGTAAAGCCGCTTTGATAGGGTCCTTGGCCCCAAACCAATTATTGATTTAAAACGGGATGAACACAGTTGTTTGTATTTTAAAGTTTTGTACATCGGTCTTTTTGCCATTACAACACAATGCGGAATTAAAGGGACACAGTCAGTTTTGTGCCTGCGCTGACATGGACACTAGTTTTTCTCACTTTGAAAAAGTTTACCTCAACGTGAAATCAAAGTTCATCTAGAAATCCGCTTCATTTTTCGCAGTGTTTTGCTTGATTTTCAATCGTTTACTGAAAAACCTGTTTTGAGTGTCATCCTATGATATTATTTTTATCATATTTGGTTAAAAACAGTATTTTATCACGTCTCTGTTGTATGCAAATTAGCTATGGAATGGTATGTGGTGTGCATGTGCACCAGCTGACCGTGTCCCTTTAAGAAATTAGTCAGAACATTTTGCAGTGACCTGGACATTAAGTTAGTGTTCAACCAGTTTATAATGTGGTGGTGAGGATAATAACACACTTTCATTGACAACATAACTTATAAGTAAATACGGATACTTACAAAACAAACATTACAATACAACTTCTTACACAACTTAGAATACGACACTTCTACCCCACACTACTTATAATACTTCTACAGCTACTTTAAACTACTCACGATACTAATACAGCTACTTTATTACATGTGTTTGGATTAACAAATTAAGAAGCCTCGACTGTGCTCTGTTCTGTTGTAAAGCCACGCAGGAAGCGGTAGAGCACGAAAGAAGTGTAGGGGAAAACACGAGACGCAGTCGAGTATTTTTACCCCACTTCTTTAGTGCTCTACCGCTTTCGCTGAATTTTCAAACCAAACTTTATTTTCCAAAGAAGTGAAAGTGGTGTCAGCCTGTACTAATCTCTGATAAAGCATGCTTAAATAAGCCAATCACAATCCTTGTTAGAATTTTTCAAATAACTTGATTGGCTAACGAGACGACAGCAGTCAATCACAAACTGGACTTCGACTAAGCTTTCACTTTCGCGTTGCTTTCGAGGGAAAAACAATGCCTACAAAGTTCACTTTTCAGTTAATAGTTTAACCTGTTTAATCAGGACGTAAAGGCGGGAAAAGGTTGCTAGTCCAGAGGAATTTTGTTGCATTGTCACTCACGAAAACGTGCCTTTTCCAATGGAAATTACAAAAGAGGGAGCTCAAAACTTGCGGATGAAAATGCCAAATGCTGAGTTGTATTTGAAAGAAGCTGGCTACAGTTTATATTTACGGCTTTAACCTGCCTGCAGCAAGATTGCCCGAACAAATGTCAAAGTTGGAAAGACTAGACTGCTCGTACTTGTTCAACTCCGAGCACGGGAGCAAGCTTTCAACTGATTACTCGTCGGGTGAGCGATGATACGGAAGTATTTAGGTTCATATAAACTCTTGGTCTTCGGCCATCGTAACTTGATTAAAAAGATAAAACAAACAGCGGTTGAAAAGTCATTTACAAAGCTAACTGCTGGGACTGCAAAGATTTTTTACATTGGGAAAACGAAGCGAAGACTTCAACGACCGGAAACGGAACATTTCAAGGCCCTTTCGAAACACGATCACTCTTGTGCAATTGCTGATCACGTTAAAAACAACTGGCCACAACATCAACTGGGACCATTTGACATTTTGGCATCTGGCAAGACTGACTACCATTGTAAAGTAAGGAGACCTTGTTTTATACAAGAGTTACAGCCAGCTTTGAATGCCAATGTCAGAAGTGAAAAGCTTTTACTCTATTAGAAAGCCTTTTCATTGTCCCTTTACAGACAGTTTCCGTTTGAAACGTCTTAAATTTCTATCAATTGCAATTGTTTTCTGTCTAGGTTCCAGACCCCCATTTATACAGTATAAATAGCTTTTCAAAAATTTGTAACCGTTATTCTTTTGAAAATGTATGTTGACTAGCATACGAAACGTCAAGATTATAAAATGAAAGTTTTCAATATGTTTATCACCGCTGTTTGTTTTATCTATTTAGGTTCAATTCGTTGAGGTGTGACGGGAGCCGTCGCTACTAAGCAAGCGAGCGTCACTACACTGCATGTAAGTGTTGTTCGAGCATTTTTTTTTAAACTAAAGCTTCTCATGGCAAACAGAGACAGCTCAATGGTATTCTTTGTCGTTGTTTTACTTCTTAAGGGTAATTTCTGCCTTCATATGTATTCTTATGTCTTTCATCGATCAATAAATACTCGCTAGGTTGAGAATTTGTTTATATCGCTTCGTGTTTTGTCGAAATCTTCATACAGTTTTTATCACTACTGTTTTCAACGATGGTCTTCATGAGCCATATTTACTACTGACAAAATAGCTCGTTTATATTAATTTTTTCTGAGTCGCACAGGGGATGTTTGAATTTGGGTCAAATTTGTCGAAATTTGAAAGCCAGCTTAATGCCATCAACCAGTTCTTTATTCTCTGAAGCACGCTGTTTCAGCCAATCAGAGCGGGCGTTATATGAAATTTTTATTCTAAATACTAATACACCTACTTTAAATTATTATTTCTTGCTTTATACACTGATACGATTTGGAGTTATTAGCACTGTTGACCTGAATAAATATTTTTCAGAGCTGATGCTAAGGAATTGAGAGCGTCTAGTAATCCTCAGAACACACTAAATCTTGAGCAATATAATTTATTTCGTATGAAAGATCGAAAATAACTTGAAGACCAATACAAAACAAGTTATTTGCAATTTTTTATAGGCAGGCATTTTTAGTACTGACTCGCATAATTTATATCCAGTATCGACTTAGTTGAAACGATGTGTGTATTTCTTGTTTAGTGCCTTGCAAACCATACGGAATTACTGTGGATGAAAAAAGATCTTTTCATTTTTTGAAGTCCTATTTACGTAATTTCTCCGTGTCCCACTAGCGCCCAACAATGTGAACTACATGAAACTGAAAATGTTTAGAGCGTTGTATCTTTAGCCCTACACCCAACGAATTTCGTCCGTCTTATTCCTCTTTTCAGAGAAATCTGTCTCTGTAAGCTCCAAGACCTTGGCAGGGGAAAAATGCCCTTGGATGAACATTGTGGTAATTTCAACGATGGGTCCTTCACAAAATTATCAGTGGTTGATCTCGAACTGAAATCGTCTAAATACAGCCCGTTTAGACTTTCAGGAATGATGCAACTGGGTTAAATCGGACACTTTTCAGTGGAATGGCCTTTGAAATGAAACATAGTAATTCTTGTATGGGCCAGAAGTTTACTTTATATTTTGAAATATCTTTGTCAAATGGTTTGTCTTTGTCCTATCATTTATAAAGAACTTTCGTTCCGAAGGTGTAACAATAAAAAAAAAAACACCATAAGTTTTTCGCATGTTTTAATGATGAATATTGCTGGGAAGTTTGCTAACTGGGTCGGGGATCGAGCCCTATTAATTGACGTCTTTTTGTAGTTTTCCAAGCTTGAGCCTTTATTTCTTTTCTTTTGTTATTCAATATCGGAGGCAAGCATTCCTAGGAGTCCAGGTATCATATTGGAAATATAAATTGTGGTTGCATCTTTTGGTAAAAGTACATCTTACTTCTAAGTTTATCCCCAGTAAAGAATCAAAGTTATGTGTTAATTTAAGTAGTTTCTTATTTACCGAAGCTACTAATGAGATGTTATCCCTTCTGTTTACCTAATATCCTCCCCTCCCCTTCTACGTATCTAGCTTGAGAGCCATAGGCCTAATAAACAATCCTTTAACACAAACCGAACAAAAGCCTTCTCTTCCACTACATCCCGCTTATACACCAAAATAACAATTCGATCCAGTGTAAGGCCCATTTTTAATTGAACAATGCTGATACTTGTGCTAAGGTACCCTAGCCCGGGTACATGAAAGCCGATAAATACTAACGAAGGCTAAAAGGTGGCTGCTGAAGAAAATTCATAGCAAGAAAACTTTCCGTAACAAAGTTCCCATAGAAATAAGATTTTATAGCTCTGACTAACTGAATGACGATTTTAGCAATTTTTTTCAAATTTTTGTTCGCACTATCAATGCGCATATGAGAGGCAAATCTACGTTAGTACATGTTTTGATGATTGGGAAGAGATATCGCGCGCAGCAAATGGATATTAAACAATTATTTTACGATAACTGCAGAAATTCACGCGCGCGCTCATTGGTTAAATTTATTGTCAATATGCAGACAGTCACATGAATTTGAAATTCATGCGACGCGTCAGCGAGCGAGAGCGGGCAAGTCGACAATTTGTTACCGTAAAAAACAAATTGATGTCAGTTTTTGATGCGTCTGTCCTGTTATTGACAATGAATTTCGTCTTAACATTGTCAAAGTAGTCTGCGGATCCACTCGGCTATCGCCTCGTGGATCCACAGATAACAAAGACACGAGGTTTTGATAATTCATGATATCATACGAAAACCGAATCAATAATTGTTTTATTATACATTTTTCACATAATTCATCCTCAGAAACAGAAGCGAAGCGTTCGGCCATTTTGTTTGTGAGGAGAACACTCCCAAGGGGCTTAGTAACCAGGCAGACGTTGAACTTGACATGATAAATGCAATATCTGCAGCAGATATTAGCGACTTTCATATAGCCCACAATGCATTTTGTTTTCCCCACAAAATTTTGCATAAACTATTGTCAACTATTCCCAAGTGCATTTGAAAACAATAGTTTATGCAAAATTTTGTGGGGAAAACAAAATGCATTGTGGGTTATATGAAAGTCGCTAATTGCATTTATCATGTCAAGTTCACAAGCTATTGTGAATTGATTGAATGCTCTCGACCAATCAGATTTTTCATAGTGAGTCTGATGTACCCTTTTAGGATCTTTCTAACTGAAGCCGTCGCATGAACGTTTGCTCTTGAATTTACAACACCACCGGTATAGACGACCATCTGATTATGTCGATCAGAAATGTTTGAAGAAAACTGAAGGCAGCTTGTGGTTTTAAGAGGCGCTGGCTGAGACTGGTCACCAGTTATATCAGGGGTGCCCCAAGGAATAATTCCTGGCCCGATTCTCTTTCTCATCTGCATAAACGATATTTCTCTAGCATATCCTCCACAGTCAAGACGTATGCCGACGACACCAATTGTATTTGAGATCAACAAAAGTAGGCCAACCATAAACTTGCTATTAAATTCTTCCTTCTCCGGATAGTTAATGCATGAATATTCTGCCAAGTGAATAGACAAATTTCGATATATTTAAAATTCAGCCTAAAACAATAGACCTCAGTACGAGGAGGTGAGGAATAAATACAGACTTTGTGGGTTCATTCCCCACAGCCTCGTTCTGAAGTCTTTTGTTTGAGACTGAATTTTAATATATCGACATTGGTCTATTTGTACTCGCTGGATATCGGGCTCTGTTTCAAATCAAGACTGAAAACCCTAAATGAGCGTTAGTATTTCATGTTTTCTAATTTGTAACTTGGAAACTGATATTGCATTAATGTATGGCTTGTAAATATTTCTTTGATTTTACATGCCATTTACGTATTTATGGGAATTGCCGCGTATAGGGCTAACCGGATGATTTCCATTTTCAAGAGATTATTTTTTTAAATTAATTATATGTCTCTTGAATAAGTGTTGTGAGGGTAAAAAAAGATTTTAAAATTTCTTTATTGATCGTAGGCATTTTATGTGTTAATAATGTATTACTATTATTGTTATTATTATTATTATTATTATTATTATTTAACAAGACCTTTGAGTATATCTAGACAAATGAACTACTTTAGGTAAAAGACTATAAATAACAAACATTATACGGAGGAAGCCAACATCATGTTAAAGCGCTGCAGCTGGACAGGGAGAAATGCTTCGGTGAAATCTTTCGAGAATGGTCATTGGAAGGGAAAATATTTCTTAAGGAATGATACAAGCGCTAAGTTAGACAATAAAAATAGCAAAATTACCACACAACTTTTGAGTTTTTTTATTAGGTTTAAATTGTTAAAATTATATTCTAGCATAAAGGATACAACTACAGTCCACGGTTCTAATATTACACCCTTCCCCCGTGATTTCTCTGTCTTTAATATTGAATACAACAATCATCGAGAAGGTTTCAAAAGGTTAGTGCAGAGATTATGACAATTTGGGAAGACTTATTTACAAACGGTAAGCACTGTACTCCAGCTGGTTTAGGGTAGTTTAAAGAAGGTTGAGTGGTTAGGAATTTACGCAATTATTTTGAGGAAATACCTATATGGGTTAAAAACACAAGCTGTTAAAAAAATTCGTAATATTCGATATTTGACTGGAAGTAACCTGCCAAAGAGGCTCATGCGGGGGAATATCATTAAAAATATATCGCACCCTTAAATACTGCCCTACATTAGCCCTCTGTTTTCAAGCCTAGTACCAGTCCAATGGCCGAGAGCTCCCTCTACGTTTAATGCAGACATTGTGTATTAGTGCTGAACTATTTTTCTGTCATATCCGACTGAAAATGGATCTAGATATCAATTAAGACGATGCATTTTCCTCCGTTTCGCTGGACGGTTTCATCTCAGTCTTATCCAGAGTTTTATGTCGAACATTGTTCGCATTGTTTTAGAAAACATCCTAACTGGTAAAATATTTTTTTCTTTTTTCTTTCTAAAATGCAAGAATTCAAAAGCACGAGTATCATCGAAACTCATGTCCATGAGAGATTTTTGTTTGTGAGTCATTTTGACGTGAATGTTCAAGAGATGAGCACTACTTTATCTTAAGGGGTTTTCTAAGTTTTATGTTCTTGAAAATGTCCTCAGACAAATCACCGTCAACGTCATTTATATCAGAAAAGGCTATAATAGAAACATTATTTGACCAAGCTTATGTAACTCAGAGCGTTTGGTAAGTTTAAAAAAATCTCTTCTAGCAAGCCGATATAACTTACTAACACATAAATACGGACGTCGTATCCAGTGTGCTCTTTTCAACAGTTGTCCTTGTCCACAGTTCTGAAAGGTTTGAAACTCAGACACCGTTCACCATGAGACTTGGCTCGTCATTGCTGCAGTGTTGTTGGTCAATTCAGTGTCAAAAAGGTTAGCTGACGGTACTTTTTTAGTTAATGACATTTTAATCGCTTCTAGATTGGAGAGCTAAGAAAACATCTGTTCTAGCAAACAAAAATTAAAATTAACCGTGGAAACTTGTTGATCAGAACTAAATCACAAAGGAAACGTTTCCCATTTGTTTCTTGTGAGAACGTTTGATGAAAAAGGAGTATGACGGCAACAACTTTGCTGGTTTGAACAAGCAAAAAATCCCAAGGAAAAACGGTTGTTGGAAGCGCCTGGTACTCAAGGCGGAAAGCCTTTCTTAATTCACGTGAAAATAAAAATGAGATTCTATTAGAGTTGATTATTTCCTATGAGACCAAGTGAACTTAAAACCATATTTTGATTAAAATTACCTTAATTTTCCTGATGCAGAAAGATTTTTATTACAAGCCATTACAGGATTGCCCGGAGAATTTGAAAGGTCTAAATTTTCGTATAAGGCATTGTGTCACTAATTTGAAAAATAACTACAACTGGGACTTCGAGTTACTGTTCAAATGAAACTCGTCCGCTCAAAGTGAGGTTTCTTCGAGAAGGCGGAAAATCCTTTTCAATTCACTAGGTTTGTTGAACATTTAAAAACACTAATGAGATATCAAAACATATCAGCGGGTTCTTTCTGCGTGGTAACGCGATTAAGAAAGCAACTGTCAGATCATTAGTATCTTTTTCTTTTTTTGTGTAAAATAACTGTAACTGAATTGCCTTGATTTTTTGTGTCATACCAGAATGATCATCTCAGCTATTGACGATTTCTTTTATTTATTCTATCGTCTTTATTTTTAGTGTTTTACTATTGGTGGCGGAGGTGGCGGAAGTGCGGTGACGGTGGCGAAGGTGGAGGTGGAGGTGGTGGGCAAGGCGCGGTGGCGGTGGAGAGGGGGAGGAGATGGCGGTGCCGGTGGTGGTTCGTAACCTTGGTATGTTGTTTTTGGGCATGTTCTTCGTGTTGTAAGGGAAGTTAAAATCTGAAAATAGAAGGAAAGGGGGTTCCTTTTCAAGCATTAGAACAACACTATGTCCATGCGATTATATTTTACCCTGACAAAAAAAAAAACTAAATAGTGGTGATCCTGTAATCTTGTTTCAGGGAAGCAAAGTAAGAGTTATTCATTAGAGGAAAAAACCCCAGGGCGGATCTAGGAGGAAAGGTGCAGTTGGTGCGCACCCTCCCCCCCCTCTAGATGAAGCCTTCTTCGTATTTAAAATTTGTTTTACCCCACCGTGTCAGTGACTTCATTCCTTAGAGTGCACCCCTCCTAAGAGAAATCCTGGATCCGCTCCTGCTAACCAGTCACTCTCTCGGAAGTGTAATACACAGTAATATGCTACAACAACAACGGGACCTCGAGAATAAAAAACAGATAGCTTCTATTGAAATAAATGGTAAACTTGAAATTGCCGATATTACGTCCAATTTTAAATAATAACCGCAGTGGTAGAGTTACAAATAATCATTTTAAATGCATTGGATGGGTGTGTAGCGATGTTACAGTTATATGCTTTAAAAACACTCTCTCATTCATCTTACTGCCTTAAGGCAGATTACTTCCTTACTCCCGCGTTTTCGTGTAATAAAAGATGCGTAGGTTAATAAGCACTTGAAAACAGTGAGTTTTTGTTTCAATGAGACCCTCAATGTTTTCAAAGGGCAAAGCCGAGGGAAACATTGAGGTTTGAGGGGAAACAAAACTCACTGTTTCCCCGCGGGACGCATCATTAAGTGTTTCGTTATACCTCCCAAATGAAAAGTAGAAAAAACTACGAAAAATCGTTTACTTTTTACAGTCGGCTGGGCTCACAAATTTATCGCTGTTTTCAAGGAGCACGACCTGATCACGAGCGAGTCGAAAGTTCATGACTGTTGTTTCCCCCCAGGGAGTTTAGTGAACTTTTTGTTCACCTCTCAACTCCTCGGGGAGTTCATGAGTTTTGACCCCACCACGACAGATTTGAACCCCAGCGCTTCTCCTGCCAATCGGAAAACCGTATTTTGAGGTATGGGAGGTATAACCAAAGATTATTTGTATACTGCGCAAAGTTTACCTTACGTTTCTCCCGGGAATGGAAAAGTTGTGTGTTTTTGACACTGAGTTTTTGTGGTTTTGTCCCAATGGTGTCCCAAAAGAATTTAGAGAAAAGGCCCTTTTGTGATTTATTTTTGTTTAATTTTTCAGTAGGCCACCAGCCCAATGAAGGTGGTTAATCCTGAGAAACCCCATGAAAGGTGCAAATTAAGCCACAACACACATGACAGTTAGTGTAGTGCCAAGAACGCATGAAGTGCAATGCCAACAACCCATGAAAGTGTAACGTCCCAATGGTTTAGTGAAAACAATCCATGAGGAAGATGACACGAGATGACGACGAACATGACGATGACAAATGATGACTGAACAAGTTTGAAAAATCATGCCCTGACTGCCTTAAATTTAGCAAAGAAGGAATTCAGTCCACAAGAATTGGCGATATTACGTTCAATTTTACATAATAATCGTAGTGTTAGATTAAAATCCCAGTGTAAAAAGCAAGGCAATAAAAGTTACACGAACATGGAAGCATTGTTGTTCTAGCACATTTCCTTTTATTAAGCGCTTTCAACACGCGTTACATGAAGACTCTGTCGCGTTTAGAGGCTCAGTCCTGTGGAATGCAGTGACCAACATTGTGGTGCCCTGACAAAAACATTCCTTATCGTGATCTCAGGCTAAAGCTTAAATCTCAAGCCAATTTTAATGAATTCAGCTTTAAGATAACGTCTGCATCTACTTGTAACTTTAGAAAAGATGACTTTTTTTATACTTAAATTTTATATTCATAATTTCATATTTGTAAGCGCTAATTTAGTTTTAAACGTTTTGTTAATTAGTTAATTGGCAAAACGACCCCACAAGCTCATGTAGGCTTTAATACTCGCCCGTTTTTTAAAATAAAGGCCATCTAAGCGCGAGAGAGCTTACGTCCTAGCCACCTCTTAGTTAAACAGTTCAGTAATGTCAAAATAAGTTCGTCATGCACAGGTTTAGAACAACTTAAGCTGTGATAGTAAAATGAGGCTTCCGGAATCCTTACACAAGTTCACTGTGAGGGTGACTGAGTGATTCATAAAAGGTCTCAACTGCAGGTATAGTTCTGAAAGACAAGGAGATTCGCCTGTCATGATTCCCGGGCAGATGATATTTTTTACTTATCTATTACATATAGTATAACAAAGTCATGAAGAGTGTCATCGCAGTAAATTTTCCAATTTAAGCAATTGGGAAAGAAGAAGCCTGAAAAAAATCAGGGCTTCAACGGGATTCGAACCCGTGATCCTCCGCCGAATACCGGTGCGATGCTCTACCAACTGAGTATGAAGCCACACGTTGGAGCGAGGTCAATTTATTGAGTTCATATTTTCCCGTGCAGTGAAGTGATGTGAAGTATATATGAAATAATTCATATTTGTACTGCGGTTGTAGATGAAAGTCATGAAGAGTAATCATCGCCAGTAAATTTTCCAATTTAAGCAATTGGAAAGATGAAGCCTGAAAAAAAATCAGGGCTGCAACGGGATTCCGAAACCCGTGACACACTCGACGCGAATACCGGTGCAGGTCCCTCACCATAACGAGTTATAACTTTAGCAATTATTGAATTCGCGAAGCGGCTAGTACCCGTAGGATAGGGAAAGAATTCCTTGACAGATTCAAGGCAGGGTGGTTATCCGCACAGAGGCCGCAAAGCCCCAGGTGGAATGACATCCTCCGAGTTTTCTGCAGATATTCCTTGCATATCCCTACGGATAAGCCGGAATGTCAATAAATTAGTCTTTATTATTCATCCAAAAATCATTTCCCGTTTTTTTTTCTTAAATGGAGTTTTGGCCTTTCCGCCTCTTTTTGCCCGCTTCGACCAGTACCATAAATCACAACCTCATCCCCGGTTTTCTCGGGCAACGGCCTTTCAATTAATCTGGCACGGCGGACTGCACTTTTGACGTCCATTCTTGACGTCATCGGTTCGATAATTTTGCAGCAGCGGCTGCTCTTTTTGACCCCCCGATCCATTGGTCTTTTTCAAATCTTTGGCTCAACAGCAAAGCTGCGTCTTATAAGGTTAAATTTATGTGCGTGGTGGTCTTTGAACCAATCTGAAAAGAGGAAAATTATTTTTGAACATGAATAAGAACAATAAAAATTTTAAGCAAAAAAAGTTGTCATGGTTGCCTAGCGTCTGTTCAGTATTAGAATCCACAGAATGACTTCAAGAATGAAGTGAACATGATTTATGTATGTTTCACCTGCCCGACATCAACTCGTGCTGCTCAACTCAATAGGTGATTCTTGGAGACTGAGAAATGTTTTTGAGTTTATTTTTCGTCGGACTCAATAACAGTCAATCTCATCGGAAGAATTTGTTGTATTCAGGCCCTGCTACGAATTTTTTAAGAAAATCAACAATAGGTTCAGTTTTGTGGACATTCTGGTACCAGCGGTCGGAGAGGAAAAGTATGGGTCGTTTTTCATCTGTTTTACATCTTTTAGGTCGAAATTTTTTCCGTTTGAGCTTCTTCTAGTCCTGATTTTTGTGTTTTCTGTGTTTCGACCTACATGAAAGGAATGGTGGGATGAAAGCGTTTACTACTATGAAAAAACCTGGAACCTGACTCCTGAAGAAAATCACTCTGTTATTGTTGAAGCTGTCACTGCTTAAAGTTTTCTTCGTTTCTTTCTTTACTTGTAAGTAAGCAGCAGCCAACTCGAAAGCTTTGCTACTTTGGCTGTTGCACACTAATTCAAAACTTGTATATATAATTATTTGTTTTTTTTACACTTGTTTTTTTTCCTCTGTTTTTTTTTCTTCTACCTGAATAGTGTAAATAAAGGTTGTTGCTGTTGTTTTCAAGGAAGTCAACCGACAAGATGGCTGATCGAATTTCGTAACAAACACGAAATAGGAAGAGACCAACACTCGTATGTCTGGTATCGAAAAAGGTCTTAGTAACATTTCTACAGAAAACAAGACCTTAAATAATATGATACTTGAACTGGAAGGGAAAATAACTACTTTAAAGGAAACTTGCAACGGGCTCGAGCAGTATTCAAGGCGGGAGTGCCTTTGGATCCATGGTATCCCTCTACCCGAGAAAGAAAGGCATATGAAAGAAAATACCAATGAACTAGTTGTCAAAATCGAAGATAAGATGGGTGTTTCAGTCGGTCCTGAGGATATTTCGGTGAACCATCTTATTCTAACCAGTCAGAAATATCGGGGAAAGCGACCTGCTCCTGCTATTATAGTCAAGTTTGCACGGCGGGATACAAAGGAGATGTTTTATCGTGGACGAAAAGAGCTGAGAGGCTTGACGACTAAAGATCTTGGCTTTCTAGACGGGAATGATATCTTTAAAATGAGAGTCTAACTAAAGCAAACAAAGAACGTTTTAAGGCCACACTTAAAGTAAAGAAAGATTGCGGGTGTGCTCCTCAGGGGTCAGTCCTTGGACCAATCTTTTTCTTGTTATATATTAATGACTCTCACCATTGCTCTAAAGTTTTTGATTTCCATTTTTTTGCTGATGACACTAAGTTAATCTGCAAACATGAAATTACAATTAAATTACAAAATGACTCTTCGTATCAAAATAAGTACCTTTTAAAGGAGGCTGGGGCGGGGGCCGGGAATATCACTAAAAGTATATTGCATCTATAATACTGACTACATTAGCCTCTGTTTCAAGCTAGCACCAGTCCAATACAAAAGACTGTTGCAGACATCATGTATTAGTGTTGAACTATTTTCTTTCGTGTCAGACTGAAAATAGATCTAGATATCAATTAAGACGATACGTTTTTTTCCGCGTCGCTGGACGGTTTTAATCTCTAGCTTATTCAGCATTCATGCCGAACATTGTTCCCACTGTTTTGGAAACATCACAATTGTAAAATATTTCTTTCTAAAAGTGCAAGAATTAAAAAGTACGAGGATTATTGAAAACCATCTCATGAGAGATTTTGGCTGTGGAGGAGACGAAGGAAATGGCGGTGCCGGTAACAGTCGTAGCCTTGGTAAGTAGTTTTCTTGTATGGTCTACGTTGTAAGTGAAGGAAAGCGGAAAATAGCTCGGTAAGGAGGAAGCAATGCTATATAATGACCTATAAAATACACATTGAGAAAAAAGATAGCATAGCTTCTAAGAAAATTATTTGTAAGAATGCAATGTTTGGAAAACTTTCAGCGGCAGGTATTATGTTGCAGTTATACGTTTTAAAAATTATACATTCTTCTCGTTTTTCCGCAAATACAAAGTGATCACTTACTCTGGTCTTCCCTATAAAACCAAAACGATAAGTGTGTTAAAAATTATTTTGTACCGTTCATGTCTTACTTTGGAATCTGGGTCCTCCAAACGAAGTTTGGTGTTTTTCAATGTTGTACTAAAGTAGATAACTTAGATAAGGTTTTTAAACTGTATTTATTTGTATTGTAGGGCCAACTATTCCTGAAAGTTTAGTGCCAACAACAGAAGCACATGGTGGTGATGGTGACGATGATAAATGAGTACCGAACAAGAACGGACTGGTAGATAAACACTTTACCGATGATAAAACAAGATCCCTTGAAGAGCTTTGCACTTAATAACATGTCAGTTTGTTGCAGTCTGAGAGGCTTTAGGAATCCACGCGCAAATGCATTGTGAGACTTCTCATTGAATTAATTTGATTTATTTAACCACTGAATCAAGTACAACAGAATTCTTGGGATAAAGCTCCTTATGAAAACCAAGAGACTAGAGTAGTCATACTGTTATGTGTGGTTTCCTATCGAGTCTCTCAAGAAGAAAGTCAAGGTACTACCATGAGATGAACAACAGGGAAAACAAAATTCTTTTGCTTTGAGAGAAAATAGGCTTTTTCAATTGAATTGATCGGCAAACTACAAACAACGGCATACTAGACAATGAGCAAGATTTAAATTCTGGCTGCTTTTGCTTACTGTCTGAGCAATGTGGCTCAGGGGTGTTTTGGTTGCAAGCGATGTAGCACGTCCGGGGTAAGCTGTCGATACCTAAACCCTAAGTTTAAAGCTTAAGAGTTTGGCTACCAAACTTCACCAAGAAGTTTGAAATTAAATGAATTGTCGAATTCTTCAAGACCAGTAAATGCAAGCGTCTTAATCATCTTTTGAAAGCTGCCAATCAAGCGTATGTTATTTTAATTTTTGCTCGTTTTTAGAACGAAAGCGCTAAGAAAAGGACTGCGTTTGCTGTATTCAGTTGCAGTGAAATGTCACAACAAAGTGTGTAGTGATCGCACAGAAATTGCTTCGAAGCTATTTCCAAATTTAAGGGCAATCGAAACAAATTCCGTTTGAATTTAAAAGTGTCTGCTTTAAGCGAAAAATTTATGCGAGAAAAAAGCACTAAGACAAATCTCTTGCATCTGCCTGATATACTTTCATTCGTTCTTGACTGTTTCGCTTTCCGTGGTTCATGTTTATTTATAAGTAAATAGGACTACACTTATACGAAAAATGTTGGTAGTCAGAAACAAGGCTGATCAACTGAGGAACCAATTCGTGCCAGCGCCGCATAGAAATTCCCTCGAAATAAAACGTCGTCTAGATTGATTGCATACACGCTATTGAGCTGTCAATCAAGAAGGAAACTTATACTTCCGGCGAAAATGCAAAATCGCCTTTTCTCGGCCAATATTTTTTCAAAACCCTTTTCAGAATTTAGAAATTACTCTTCGACCACTATTTTGACTCCAATTCCAAATTTGAAGAAAATTGCCGGGTTGAAGGTATACGGTAATCTCAAGAGACCTTATTTTACGATAGAGCGTCTTCACATGACGTCAGGGAACCATTTTGGTGTTGGAAACAATAAAACGGCGGCCATGTTATTCCACTGAACCAATTCCAGTGGCAGCTGAAGTCTTTTCGTTTGTAAAGACTTTATTTTGTTCCAATAATTTGCATGGTTGCTGGACGCCTGATTTAGAACACTTCCATAGCCAAATTGTTTGGTTTTACATAACAACCAAAGTAGGTACATGAGTTTGTAAAGAAAAGTTTGCTTGTGGTTAAAACATAGCCGTGCCATTGAGTCATTATATTAACAAAAAATCTTCTAAGTTTTCGGCCATTTTAATTCATCTCGAGTAAAATGAAGCTAAAATGAAGGTAAACTAATTATAACAGGATAAACATGAATCATACTAATATACTTCAAGATAGAGGATTTATCTTTGTCTCTAGAAATTGTTTGCAAAGGGCGAATTCTTTCATTTTGAAATACTTTTCTCGTGGCGGCCGCTAACGCAACACGTTACGCGAATTTTTCGATAGTGGAACTTGACAGATCTATAAAAAGATCACCAATAGATGTACAAGAAAATGCTGACACCCTTTTGGCTCCTAATCTATCAGGAATGTTCTGACCAAATTTCACTGAAAATTATCAAATCTACATACCCTGTTAATTCGCTGAAATGTCAGCTAGTCATTTTCGAGTTGACGGCTTCTGCCGCCTTTAGAAAGCAAACGTCAAAAACACAACAGAATTTTATCGAATTTCACATTTTACAGCCTTTCTACTGATGTATAGTTGTGGGGGTTCATTAAAAATAGCGCGCGTACGAATTTTTCTCTGGAGGACACCTGCGATGGTTTGGAGTAACCTTAAGATGAAGGCGAAAACCAAAAAAACAAAACTATTGAAGCTAAGATAGGAGATAGGATCCTTGGCCCCAAACCAACTTCTTGATTTTAAACGGGGGTGATGAACAAAATTGTTTGTATTTAAATTTCCGTACATCAGTCTTTTTTCCATCACAACACAAAGCAGAATTAGTCAGCACATTTTGCAGTGACCTGGAAATTAAGTTGGTGTTCGGGCCGTTTAAAATGTGGTGGTGGTGATCATAATACACTTTAATTTAACAACATAACTTATAAAAAGGATACTTAAAAAACCAACATTATAATACATCCTCTTACACAACTTAGAATACGACACTTCTTCCTCATACTACTTACAATACTTAAGTACAGCTACTTTACACTACACACGGTGCTAACACAGCTACTTTACTTTATTTACGATTCTAATACAGCTACTTTATCACGTGCTTGATATACTTATACATCTAATTTAAATTATATTTCTTACTTTATACACTGATACGATTTGAGTTGTTAGCACTGTCTACCTAAATAAATATTTTTCACAGCTGATGCTAAGGGATTGACAGCCTCTGGCAATCCTCACAACACACTAAATCCTAACCAATATAGTTCATTTCCGTATGAGAAGATGGAAAATAAGTTGAAGACCAATACACAACAAGTTTATTTACGTATTTGCAATCTATAGGCATGTATTTTTAGCATTGAGTCCCATAATTGATATCCAATATTTACTTAATTAAATCGATATATGACTTTGGTATTTCTTTTAAGTGCCTGAAAACCATATGGAATTACTGTGGATGTACAAAGATATTTTCATTTTTTTGATGTCGTATTTACGTAAACTGTCAGTGTTAGAGCGCCGCATCTTTAGCCCTACACCCAACGAAATTTCTTCCGTCATTTTCTTTTTCCAGAGCCATCTGTCTCTGTAAGCTCCATAGCCTTGGCAGAGGGAAAAGATGCCCCTGGATAAACTTTATGGCTAATTTCCACGACGGGTCCTTCACAAAATTATCACTGGTTGATCTCGAGCTGAAATCGTGTAATTACAGCCCCTTTAGACCTTCAGGAACGTTGTAACTAGGTTAAAGCCAAGATTTTTCGGTGAAATGGCCTCCAAAAACAAAACATAGGAATTCTTCTACGGGCCAGAAGTTTACTTCTATTTTGAATTATCTTTGTTAAAATCGTTTGGCTTTGTACAATCCTATAAAAAGAACTTTCGTTCCGAAGGTGTAACAATAAAATAGCCAAGTTTTTCGCGTGTCTAAAGGTGAATATTTCTGGGAAGTTTGATAATTGTGTCGGGGATCTAGTTATATGAATTACGTCTTTTGTAATTTTCGAAGATCGACCTTCTAAACGTCATTTTATTCAACATTTGAGGAAAGCAATTCCTAGCAGTCAGGTATCACATTGGAATTATTATTGTGGTTACATTTTTTTGATAAAAATATATCTTAGTCCTAAGTTTATCCCCGATAAAGAATCTAAGTTGTGTGTTGATTTAACCAATTTATTTTTTACCGAGACCACTAATGAGATGTTTTCTTTTCTGTTTGCCCTTCTATCTGTCTGAGTCATATACGAAAAACCTTGGGCCTAATAAACAATGTTTTAACAAAAACGAACAGAAGCCTTCTCTCCCACAACATCCTCGCTTATAATTTTCAGTCTTACACATTTAT
>JAHPZR010025729.1:0-7500 GCA_019787425.1 Platygyra sinensis
GGACGTTCGCGCGAAAATTTTCTAACATTGATTTTTTTCTGAAAATTTTACCATTGAAAGATGATGAGTTAGTGATGTCAGAAATGTAAAAAAAGTGGGGGGTCACCAACTTCGTTTCGGAGAGAACATGCCCGGAAAAACACCTAAATCTGAGTAAATCGGGCTTCGTAAGCGAAGAACACCAAAGTGGCTGCAAGTATCAAAATATTGCAATCAGAGCTTTGAAGGGAAGTGTTCTCTGCCAAATATGGTTTGAATGGACCTATTAAGCGAATTAAGTCAACTGGTGAGGTTCCTCAAAGAACAAGTTCGCATTTAGCGACCATAGTTTCACGCGCCTTGCAGCCGGAAGGTGGCAGGATTCCATGTCCCTTGGACAGAAATCTTTAAATTTTTTTAACTTACCACATTGATTTTTTGTTCATTTTTGGACAAAGTGGAGATAATTGTGAATAAAATCTGTTTCTGAAAAGAAAAGTAGGGGTCACCGAACATCCAAGATCGTTAAATCCAATCAAAGCTATAGGAATGGCCATCTGCCCTATCATTGTTCATTTTAGTAATTAGCGCGCGCGCTCGATGCATGACGTGGCATGTGAATTTGCGTGCGCAGTAAGGATGCGCAGAAACAATTAGCGCGAACGTCCTTAAGTAATGATAAAATGAGTAGTGGTCAGTAGTGGTAAGAAATGGTAAAATGAGTTCGTCATGCACAGGTTTAAAACAAGTTAACCTGTGATAGCAAATAAGGCTTTCGGAATCCTTGCACAAGTTCACTGTGAGGTAACTGACTGATTTCATAAAGGCCTCAACTGCAGCTATAGGTCTGAAAGGACAAGGAGATTCGCCTGTCACAATGCTCGGGCGGTGATATTTATTACCTATCTATTATATATAGTATAATATAAAATATTTAACAAATAATTTTCATGTTGCCCGGCGTCTGTTCAGTATAAGATCACAAATGACGTCAAAATGTGGTAAAAAATTCCCAAAATGGCAAACACGAAAACAGTAATTTGACCTAATCAATGAAGCAAAGTCATTTGTTGCTATGCGTAGCAAAGAAGTTTTGATTTTTTGTAGTATGAGGTAAATCACGTAACTGTGAGACTTGACCCAAGCGTGGCCTCGCGTGGAATGAAGAATTACAGCGAAAACAGAATTGAACTGCGAAATCAACAAAGGCTTTACAGAATGCTGGAAATGTCAAGTCAGTTTTTGCCATCAAAGTAGCCCAGTGAGCCTAAAAACCTGGATGTTACCTTGAATATTGCAGGAGTTGCAAAATACGCTCGGAAAGCTCGTGACTGCGGCCAAAATCGGGGGCCATTCGGTTCGAGTTTGGAATTAAAGGAAAATTAGTCAAGGTGGAAATGTGTGTCCTCTGTTGTTGGTGATAACAGTAACAGTAACAGTAACAGTAACAGTAACAGTAACAGTAACAGTAACAGTAACAGTAACAGTAACAGTAACAGTAACAGTAACAGTAACAGTAACATGTTGTAAATCTGAAAGACGTTCTCTGGTTAAAAATTGATTAAAAATTATAAGCTTTCGGCTATCTATCTATAGCCTTTAACGAATGAAATATAAAAAGCGCGAATTAAAATATATACGAAAAGGGGTGTAAAAAATTCGATGCGGGTGAGAACTAGAATATGAATAAGAATGATCTAGAAAAAATTACAATAAGATAGAGTATTGTCTCGGTAACGGTTTAGAATTATTGTCCGCGTTAACAGTTTTAGCGGTATGCCAGGATTCCAAGGTTTTTCTAACACGGTAGTTGCCTTTGTCAATTACGCATGCATTATTGAAGTCAATAGAGTGGTCATTCTTCCATGCATGGCTGGCAATGTTTGACCCTTTCGCGAAATTTTTTAGGTTTCTTTGATGTTCTTTTTTCCGCGTTGAAAAGCATCTTCCAGTTTCGCCAATGTAACTCCACGGACAGTGGAGTAACAGTAACAGTAACAGTAACAGTAACAGTAACAGTAACAGTAACAGTAACAGTAACAGTAACAGTAACAGTAGCAGTAGCAGTAGCAGTAACAATAACAATAACAACCATACGTGGTTTTTGAAGTTCATTTTTTATCAAAACAGGTTTCGGATGAAACAACACTTATGGTCAGTTGTACAATGAGAAATAGAATAAAATGGAGCAACATATAGTAAAGGCGAGATCCCCCAAAATTAACTATTTAAGCTAAGAAAAGAAGGTGATAAGTATGAAGGAGATGTTTGACTAGGGAATTTAAAGACGGTTGTTCTCAAATGATGTGCATGGCTTCTTTAATTTTCAAATGGAAGCTTGTGAAACAGAGTCGAAATTTTAAAACATATCTTCTGAACAAAGGGAGCGACACTTTTCAGAACCTGTCAGGTTCTTAAAGATGTGGGAAGGTTTGTCGGTGGAGAGAAGTTCACGGATGCGAGTGGCAAAGTGTCTATTTGTTTCACTAATAAAACAGGCACCACAGCCTGCACATGAAAACTTATAAATGACTCGGATCGTAAAGCCGCTTTATTAGGGACCTTGGCCCCAAACCAATCATTGATTTAAAACGGGGTGAACACAGTTGTTTGCATTTTAAAGTTTTGTACATCGGTCGTTTTGCCATCACAACACAATGCGGAATTAAAGGGATACAGTCAGCTTTGTGCCTGCGCTGACCTGGACACTAGTTTTTCTCACTTTGAAAAAAGTTTACTTCAACCTGAAATCAAAGTTCATCTAGAAATCCGCTTCATTTTTCGCAGTGTTTTGCTTGATTTTCAATCGTTTGCTGAAAAACCTGTTTTTGAGTGTCATCCTATGATATCATTTTTATCATATTTGGTTAGAAACAGTATTTATCACGTCCCTGTTGTATGCAAATTAGCTATGGAATGGTATGTAATGCGCATGTGCACCAGCTGACTGTGTCCCTTTAAGAAATTAGTCAGAACATTTTGCAGTGACCTGGACATTAAGTTAGTGTTCAACCAGTTTATAACGTGGTGGTGGTGATAATAACACACTTTCATTTGACAACATAACTTAGAAATAAATACGGATACACAAATCAGAATACGACACTTCTACCCCACACTACTTACAGTACTTCTACAGCTACTTTAAGAGCTTCTGCCTGAGAGACCGGGGCAGACTTGGAAATGCGGGTCGGCCGATTTCGCTCAAAATTGGTACACAATCTTGTTATGTGGTCTTATGTAATATGCCAAAGTTTCAGTTTCAATGAACTTTTTTTAGCCGAGTTCTGGATATCAGCCCTTCAGGGGTCCCTAGAGGCTGATTTTCAGTGCAATTTTGGCCACTTTTCAATCTCTCTCTTAGCAACGTACAATTACTTTTAGACAAAAAGGAAACTATCTTTGTAATGCCCTATTATTAGCCTGTTATGGGTAAACAAATCAGCTCAGGGGAATTTTTCGTTAGCCAGTGGCTGTTATGTCAACTTGGACCTATTTGAAGCATATGGGAAGCAACTGGAAATGGCCTGTTTTTCAGACCTTATATTTTCCATGCCCATGTTTTATATCGGGAAGTCTTAATATCCCTGCAAAGTTCAGCCCTTGGTTTAGCAATATCAAGAAAAAAATACTAAGGTTGAGGCTTTTTTACCAAGAAAAATCTTACAAGAAGATGACTAACCTGTCCACTTCCGGTTAAAGTTTCAACAAAGCGTACCGGTAAAAATCAGGTGTTTAATTTCGATCATATATACCTTTCTTCTTCTAAGTTATGATTTTAGAGACTCTGAAGCTAGATGTAATCGAAAAGACTTGCAATTAATTAGCAAATTTTCATGTGTTTTTTTTTCGGACCGATCGACGGTACGGTTATAAATCACGTGGAAAGTAGTCTTGAAAATTTATACGAAAAATGGAGCGGCTGTGAACAAAGATATATTGTATACCTAACAACCCATCTCTTACCGGTTAATAACAATCTATCACTGGATCTTTTTTGCTCTAAACTGCAATATTAAGTTTATCTTGATAATTGAATAACAGGACTGTGGCTCCAAGTAATAAAGCGCTAATTAAATCAGGAAATAAGCCAAGCTTTGTGGCCAGTAATGTAGCAGCTGTCCTAAGCTGCTTTTGTTTTATCATTGTAGCAGCTGTTATTGTTTTAGGGCTAGGGGCATTGTTTCTGCTGTTTGTTCTATTGTAGTCTCAAAGGGTAGCAAGCCAATCATGTGAGACCTTAGGAGAGCTGCTACATCACTCTTTGTGGCACCATTTCGTATTTTAATCCACCTATTTGGGACTTCTTTTCTGAAGGAAAACTGCTTAGCAGCCATTCTAAATGCAATCACAACGTCTCTCGCGAGACTGCTTGAAAATCGTTTTGAACCTTTAGGAGATTTCAAATACATACAATTGTACCTAACTGCAGTCTCATTCTTCCAGTCTATATGCGAAGTGTCAGACTGTCTGGATAAATTCTCTTACTATACTGAAATGCTTACGTGGCTTCAGGTTTAGAGGCATGCCCCTTTCCTATAATCTCTTGAAAGTGAAGCAAAATTAAAATCCTTAGCTCAGCGATAAATTGGTCGTGAGTGCGTCGTTGCTACGAGTAATGAAAATTCAGGTCGATTCATGCGTACGTGACGAGGTCGCGATATGCCAACTTATTTGTAGTTTGCCGAACTCCTGAAACATGCTATCTGAAACGTTACCGGTAACTTTCTTCGGTTTCTTCAATTTCTTTTTTCTCCTTGATTTTCTTGATAGAAACGGTGTTGACATGGCCCACTTTGCTCACACAAAGTGCTTCATTTTCGGCGGTGACGTGGCAAATAGCAATCGTCTTCAATTCACCCTTTGTAATGAATGCCAGGCAAGCCAGCTTGGTTAAGAATCAACTTCCGTATGCTCATTTTTTAAAATAACAAATCAACCGACAGGATGTCATGCAGTGCTGGCCATACATTTTTTCCCTGTAGCGTTTTATCAGTTTACGACAGATTGAAGTAAACATGTAATGTAGTAAGCGGCGCATTCGGATTCTATGCAACTACCTAGCGCATAGCACAGTCGCGGCCTAATGGTTAGGGGGATAGACTCCGGATGGAGCGCTCCTAAATACTAAGTCGTCGCCATGTCGTCTTGGGAAAGGCAATTTTCTTTCACAACCCCTCTCTCCACCCAGATGTATAAATGAGAGCCGGTAATTATCATCCTGGGAGGAAGAGCAAAAACCAATTTAATCTCCGGCAGGTATGAGACACTGGGCCTGCATGGTGACGACTTTACCATATCACCTACAGCAAGTATACTGGTCGTCCTGAGGATTATCGCTTCTCACTATGGAAATCGGAGTAAACCAGCAATTCTACAGCTGGGGAGTCAGAAAATTTCAAGTTCATAAGTACTTCTAGAAAGCTGAAATATTGTATTTCCCCAGTTATCAAAGCAGTGAAGGAAAATCCACTCCTCCTCTGTCCAATCTTCTGCTTACCACCATGGAACTGCGTTGACTAAGAAAGCAATACAGGAATAGAGAAAAGGAAAGTGTTCTAGTAAGACATTTTCTAGCAATTTAGTCGGACATTCAGCAACTTGGCGGGGAAAACGGACCATATTAGACATCCCCAATAATAATTCGTAGGCCGTTTGTACAGGGGGACTGGGTATAAATAAATATTCTGTACATAACATTCTTCAGGTTCTCATAAAAGTTTTATACCAATCATTCTCCGAAGTATCAAGGAGCAGGATCTAGACGAGAAAAACTGAATTCCAAGTCAATCAAAGCTAGCAAACTACAGATAAGTTGGCATATCGCGACCCCGTCACGTACGCAAGAATCGACCTAAATTTGCATTACTCGCCGCAAAGATGCACTCATAGTCCGTTTGCATAAATGGCGCCTAAATTTGAGTAACAGTACTTGGTACATCCTTACCCTCATATTCATGTTTCAAGACAAAGGAATTTTCACAGGAATGAGAGGTTAAGGAGGTACCAAGTATTGTTATTCAAATTTAGGCGCCATTTATGCAAAGGGTCTATGACCAATTTATAATTATCGCTGAGCTAAGGTTTTTAATGTTGCTTCACTTTCAAGAGATTATAGGAAAGGGACATGCATCTAATCCTGAAGCCAGGTAAGCATTTATAGTAAGAGAATTTATTCACAAACTTTTTGCATATAGACTGGAAAAGTGAGACTGCAATGTATATGAAATCTAAAGAATCAAAGCGATTTTCAAGCAGTCTCACGACAGATGTTGTGATTACATTTAGAATGACTGCTAAGCTGTTTTCCTTCGGAAAGAAAGTACCTAGTAGGTGGATTGTGATACGAAACGGGACTACAAAGCTTGCTTATTTCCTGATTTAATTAGCGCTTCATTACTTGGAGCCCCGGGCTTGTTATTCATGATTGCAGTTTAGATCGAAAAAGATGTAGTGGCAGCTATATAGATTGTTATTAACCGGCAAGAAATGGGTTGTTGTATACAATATATCCTTGTCCACAGCCGCTCCATTACCCCTATAATTTTCAAGACTACTTCCACGTAATTTAAAAGGACCAAAATCTGATCGGTCCCAAAAAACACATGAAAATTTGTTAATTAATTGCAAGTCTTTTCGGTTACATCTACCTTCAGAGTCTCTAAAATCATAACTTAGAAGAAGAAAGGTATATAATCGAAATTAAACAGCTGATTTTTACCGGTACGCTTTGTTGAAACTTTAACCGGAAGTGGCCAGGCTAGTCATCTTCTTGTAAGATTTTTCTTGGTAAAAAAGGTTCAACCTTAGTATTTTTTTCTTGATATTACTAAACCAAGGGCTGAACTTTGCAGGGATATTAAGACTTCCCGATATAAAACATGGGCATGGAAAATATAAGGTCTGAAAAACAAGCCATTTCCGGTTGCTTCCCATATGCTTCAAATAGGTCCAAGTTGACATAACAGCCACTGGCTAACGAAAAATTCCCCTGAGCTGATTTGTTTACCCATAACAGGCTAATAATAGGGCATTACAAAGATGGTTTTCTTTTTACACTCAAAAACATTTGTTTCCTGCTCCGGAAACATAATAAAAGTTAAAAAGTTTTACAAACTCGGAGCTAAAAGTTAAAACTTGTGAGATATTTCGACCGTTTTTTTCAACCGGACTTCATCAGTCAATGATATGAATGTTAAAAAGATGAATTTTAAAAAGGGGTTTTAACGCCTCTTGGGGGTTAGAATTGTGTCACAGATAGCTGCTAATTCGTAACCATTGTCTCTGTTTAACGCCGTCCTATTCCTTTTTTTAGTGGTCTTCGAAATGAAACATAAGAATTCTTCTACGGGCCAGAAGATTACTTTTATTTTGAATTATCTTTGTTAAAACGGTTTGTCTTTGTCCTATCATTTATATAGAACTTTCGTTCCGAAGGTGTAACAATAATAATAAAAAAAGAACACCACAAGTTTAATGATGAATATAGCTGTGAAGTTTGCTAACTGGGTCGGGGATCGA
>JAHPZR010025732.1:7500-19073 GCA_019787425.1 Platygyra sinensis
GATAAAAGTTATGCCCAATTGCCTCATTGCTTCCTGTTGCTTAACTCCAGATTTTGTAGCCAGAATGAATGAGATAGTGGTTAGGAGTACAGTTACTGCACATCAGGGCTCGAAGTTAACTTTTCAGTCTACTTGCAAAGTTTGGCTAGTAAGATTTTTTCTATTAGCAAACTGATGAGACCACTAGCAAATTCTTTCCAAATGTTTGGGAGACATCGATGATTTTAACTTGCAAACGTTTGCTAGAAAGTGGATATTTTGCTAACTCGCAGCTTAATAAAAAATCACTCATATTTTGGGAGTTTGCACGCATTAATTTTGAGCCCTGTTGCACATGAGACATGATGGCCTCATGGTTTGTGCACCCGCCTCCAGACTGAATACCCCAAGAACACATTTTACTCTCACAGTGGCTCTCTTTGACCAGGCATATAAACAGGTACCAGAAAATTTAACCCTGGGTTAACCCTACAGATCCTACAGGCCAGTGCTTATCTCCAATCTGCTACAGAGATTGGAGATAATGTATTTCCCCCTCGATAAATTAAGCATAATTTGTTGTTTGTTGTATTGTTTTTGAGATAAGCAATGGCCTGATGAGCCACTTTGCTGGTATGCAGACGTTACCTTACCCGTCTATACTCCCAGATGGAGAGGGGCATTGCAGGATTAAAGTGGCTCTGATGCAATAACCTTGGTCAGATCTCGAATTGAACCTTTCAATTTAGAGTCCAGCGCACTTACAATCAGACCAGAGCACCTTCCGCATATGGTATAGTTCTAACATTTGTTTACCCGTTCTGTAGGTTGGACTTGTTGACCTGGACATCTGTGGTCCCAGTGTACCCAAGTTAATGGCAGTAGAAGGTAAACAAGTCCTGAATTCACCTTATGGCTGGACTCCCCTCAAGTAAGAAGCTTTTTAATATCTGAGTGTATATTTAGTGTGATTATCCTGTAGTTTGGTCTTAAAAAGTGTTTTCAATTAATTTCTGTTTCCACAAGTAGAAAAAAAAAGAAACAAAGAAACAAAGTCCTGTTTGTTGGATGGTACAGTTGTGAAGTACATGTAGTATTGTAAGTAGCTTTTCAACCAATCAGATGGTCGAACCTTATGTATTAAGGGTGTAACAATACGTCGAAGTATTGATGCATCGCGATGTTGATGCTGCGATAGCAATGGATTGATAGTGAAAATGAAATATCGATAACAAGTGCGATAGTGTAGCGAACTATCAATTGCTTCGATAGTTTCTATACTTCTAACATTTCAACTTGTTGGGAAAATAAAGACACCTTTTTGCACCCAGATAAAGGTAAAAAAGAAACTAAAACAATCCACCTACTGCACCTAGCCTTTTTAGCGTCTTGATTCTTGAACCACCAGTAGAGTCCCCCCATCCATTGAGTTCCTCAGTACCCGTATTGACTACTACTTCAAAGATATTTGTTTAAGTGTATCGCAACAGTATTTCAATAGAACCTACACTATCACAACAGCATCGCAATATCCATGTGACCTATTGCAGTACAATTGCAATAGTTTAAAGTGCCTATGAAGTAAAAAATGATTACCGCTAATTTGAAAGGCCTTTTAAAGTATAGAAGAATGGCGTTTTTCTTTTTAGAATATCTTTTTTCGTTTTAGAGATATTTACGTTTTTGTGAGTAAAGTGATGACGTCATAGGTGGTTTCACTAATACAGTACAGCACTCAATATAGAATATCTCTGGAAATATTAAAGCGGTGTTCTTCAAACTTGGCATCAGGACTGTACATCACAAAAGAAGCCAAATGACACCTGTCGTGCTGTTGCCATGACAACAGTTATGCCGCTGGTCCTGTTTTAATTGAGACTAAAATTTCCAGATTTTATCCTAAACAAGGACCATCCACTCACAACAACCTAGTGGGGATAGTTAAGGCAATATGGGAACCATTTGTGTGTCGAGCTAGACCCTCTGTCCCACTTTAAAAGATTGCAATTAGGGATATTTGGTTTTTCACAGAAGGAGACTGGAGCCGAGAGTGTTGCCATGGCAACAACATAGGCGGTGTCATTCTGTTTCTTTTGTGATGTACGTTTCTGGTGCCAAGTTTGAAGAACACTGCTCCAATATTTCTGGAGATATTCTTGATCGAGTGTTGTACTGTTTTAGTGGAACCACCTATGACGTCATCACTTTCCTCATTTGCATAATACAAAAACGTAAATATCTCTAAAAATAAAAAAGATATTTCCAAAAGAAAAACGCCATTCTTCTTTACTTTGAAAAGCCTTTCAAATAAGCAGCAATTATTTTTTACTTCATAGGCACTTTAAATGTCCTCAATAGTCACCCCTAATTACTCCGTCTCAGGTCTCCTCATTTTGATGTGAAGGTCATGTCAGTTGGTTCCCTTTTGCAGAAAACAGATAATGCGTAAGTGTGTAGAAATGTACTGCTCCTGATAATAATAATGTATAGTAGTACATGTGTATAAACACTGCCTTTGTAAAATCACTATACTTCTGACCAATCAAAACATGTAAGTTCAAGTCGTGAATAAAAACTAAGAGCCCTTGTTTTTGCCAAACTCTCCTGTCACTAATAAGTCATAAAAGCAATTAACACTGTCAGTAACTTTCTCAAAGTTCTTTGCACTTGACTGTAGTCCCAGTGCTAAGCATGAGCCTGTGGACACTCTTCTTTCTCAAGCTCTTCGCACTCAGATTTTGAAATTCCTGCGCTTTTTTCTCACTCTGAGCTTGGTGCACCAAGGTGAAGCTACTAAGGGACCGTCAACATATTTAGAATTATTAATATCTGACTGCAGTATTCAGATGATAGAACCAGAATTGTTGGTACAAAGCAACCCAATACACCGAATGCAAATATGGCGGACCACTCGGTCGTCGCCCGGGACGAGTCGAATGAAAGCGAGGCTAGTTGGGCTTCGATGTTTTGTTTTGACAATGCTTTTCGAGAAAAGTCTTGCTTCGTAGTCGATTTGTTTCGCCCTCCCTACGCGTTTTTGTGTTCCTGAATGCCACCGCAACAGAGTGGAATCTTCCACAGCAGAGAAGGTGTTCTTTTTTTCAGTTTTCTCGTTCGCCTCTGAGGGGAAACCAAAGAGACGGAGGCAAGGAGTTCTGAGGAGTTCACATTCGCCGAAGGAACTGTTTAAGTTCAGGTTGGAATCGATCTAAGAAAATGTGTAAGCGATCGCATTTAGCTCTAAGTTGTTGTCATTTGGCTCAATGCTTTCACTGGTTTCAGTAACGGGGCAGTTGAAGTTCATTTGCTTGGTTATTGCACCGTAGTATTTATATTTACTTCGTGCGATTCCGTGCAATCATGCGAGTGGACGCGAACGCAAATAACTTCTTCCTTTGAGATAGAGGATATCATTCAAGGAGACCTTTTCTTTACCCTGGGGAGGGTATTGGCCATGAAAACCGTGTTGGAACACCACCAGACACCACATTAGCTCGTCATTTAAACGATTTTTCTGAGATCTATCCTGAAACGTAGCAAACAATAGCAAACTTTAGTCCCCGCGGCGATCGTGAACTCCTTTTCTCCGTCTCAACGAATTGCATTGATCCACTATTTTCCCTTAGAGGTTAACGGTGGAAGATTTCTATCCCCTCTCGTCGCATTCAGAAACACAGCAACTCGTAGGCACAGCGAAATAAAACAACAGGTCGACCACAAAGCAAGAGTTTCCTGGCCGGGAAGCATTTTAAAACAAAACATCGAAGCCCAACTAGCCTCGCTTTCATTCGCTTTCATTCGACTCGTCCCGGGCGACGACCGAGTGGTCCGCCATATTTGCATTCGGTGTATGATTTTAAAGAATTTTTTTTCAACTTGTTGTGACAACTCATCCTCATCATTCAGCACTATGAAACTGGACCATTGCTGATATTAATTTAAAAAATTAATGTCTGCCAGACTTTTTCAGTATAACACCAGGACCTTATGCGTGCTTCACCCATATTATCACTCATCATTCAGCACCATGAAACTGGACCATTGCTGATATTAAGTTTTCTTTTAACATGAAAGTACAGCCACAGGGGGCACACAATCTTGTTGAGTAGGAAGAGAGTAACTAAAGGAACAAAAAGACTGAATAGTTTACCTTTGTCTCCTGTTGTCACCTCTTATGCGACCTTACAGAGAAAACAGCTACTTACAAGTCCTGCATAACACTGTAGGGCTAAATGTGTACCTAGGCCTTTCCATGCTCTGCATTTTTTTTTTTATTTTTGGTTTACATGTTATAATAAAACAAAAATTTCGTTACGCAGTGCTACGGAGGACTTGTAAGTAGTGGCTTTCCCTGTAAGGTTGCATAAGATATGACAACAGGAGACAAGAGTTAACTATTCAGTCATTTTTTTCGTTTCTTTATTTACTCTCTCCCTACTCAGCAAGATTGTGTGCTCCCTGTGGTACGGCTATTAGATTTTGATTATTCAAACTTAGGATCAAGTTAGAGCTGATGAAGTAATACTTTGTTTGTTTGTTTGTTTGTAGGATAATATGGCGTGGACCATGAAAAACAGGTAACAATCCTGTACATGTGCCTAGTGTGTAATACATGGCCAGCTGTAGTTCGTACACTGTGAATGCACACACACAAACTACTGCGAGCTTACTATCAGTTCAAGAGCACAAGAACCACTTTCCTTTCCCCATTTCAATTGTCAATTCTCTATTCAGTGATGATAAATTGTTTTTCTTTAGGTTTAATCAAGCAATTTTTGAAAGATACTTTCTGGGGAAGACTTGATTTTCTTATCTTTGGTAAGTAATGCTAAGTGGACTTAACCTTTTAATCTTAACCTTTGCTTGTCCATTGAAGAGTATCTCTCTCCCCCCCCCTCTCCCCCCTCCCCCCCCTCTCCCCCTCCCTCTCCCCCTCTCCCCCCCTCCCTTCGCTTTCACCCCTGGAAGCATTTTATCAGGTTAACCTAATATCATTGCAACCAGTTTGACTTCCTAATGAAAGAAGCTGTAGGAGTCAGAATTATGGTGTGCAATGGTCCGGCTGTTGCCTGAACTAAGGCCGCTAAATCCAGAGTCTAAGGCTCCGTCCAGACTGCGCTGATCAAGTTTGAAAGCGGAGCTTTATTTCTAAGGTTAGGCATACCATCCACACTAATACATCACGAAAACGAAGCTTTTTTTGAAAACGATCTTCAAACTGGAGGAATTTTAAAACACCGGCTTTGCATTGTTGTGGGGACGGAAAACATTTTGGACAATTGAACTTTTCGAAACGTCAGGATAATCATGTTATTTCCCTGACCGAGTTTTTCCAAGCACAAATACAAGGTGACCGGTGACTGTTGTGTACATGTATTTGAATTTCTCCGGTTAAGTGTGTATGGCTCAAGCCTGCATTTGCAATAAGGCCATTCTCACTCGCCACTCCACAGGTAGTCCTCCTCCGCAGCCGTTTTTTTGGAATGTCACGCAAATGCTGTGGGGAGCGTTGCGTGACATCCCAAAAAACGGCTGCGAAGGATACTACTCCACAGGTAAACTACTCTTTCTTTTCCCTTCAGACACGCCGCCTGGGACATCAGACGAACATCTTACAGTTGTCAAAGCACTGAAGAACGTCAACCCAAACGGGGCAGTTCTTGTCACACACACCCCAAGATGTAGCTTTGGCTACAATCCGTAAAGAGACTCAACTTCTGCCGTAAGGATGGATGTCAAAGTGTTGGGTATCGTTGAGAAATATGAGTGGCTTTCGTTTGTCCTTACTGTCAGGTACATTATCTACTCTTTGACATACCTATTAAAGGCCCATTTTAATCCTTGACGCAACAGGTCGTTTGTTTTAAAAGAGGTCGCGGCGCGCAGCTACATGAGGCCTTAAGTTTCAAGGTACAGTAACATGAAATGATTCGTCATATCATGGTGAGTGGGGATCCGTGTTACACCGAATTTTCACGACGTAAAATTTAAAGTTTACACTGTGGAGAGCCACATTCCTTGCACTACATCTAGGGCAGTGTTAGTGAACTGTCGCTCATCCAAAGAGTGTTATAATCGATTTCGATTTTGTGCCTTGTGGTAACAGTCTCATTTAAGACTCGATTTAACAGTTAGCGAGTTCAACCTTGCACTTACAATCGGTTTAGAGTAAATACAGTGGGAGCCAGATCTTACGATCGTCGATTTAACGATATTCCTGATTTAACAGTCAGCATTCTGTGTCCCGGCAAAAGTTACAATAAATTGTATGGAGCAGTGTTCTGATTTAGTAACATTCTGTTTAACGATGAATACCTAGTAACACAAGCATAAAGTTTTTTCCTGTGACAACGATATTACATAGCGTAAAAGAGTGACAAACACCAAGAAATTACACATAATTCTATTTAGTTACAGTTACTGTAATACTTTGTCCCGTAGGCCACAAAACTAGGGCTTCGTTCAACAACCTGTCATACTAAGGGTTATTAAGACTGCATCTAAACGAAAGATATGTACTTTTATCTTTTGGAAATACAGACCATTATTATTATCATTATCGTTATCGTAGGTTATCGTTATCGTTATCGTTATCGTCGTCAATCTCGTCCCAGAGCCCAGGTGCCTTTTGGTCAGCACCAAGACACGGAGCTCTGGAATAATCAACAATCTCGTTCCCAGAGCCCTCGTGTCATTTGTTTTTAAAATTTGATACTGCTGTTCTTTCAAAGCCAAATTCCGACTTTCCTAGTTTTTCCAGTGCGTATTGAATGCCTTTGTGGAACGTATCTACATCGATTTTATCTCTTGACGCCACCGGAACTCTTAAAGATTTTAAGAGTTCCGGTTTCACGGCGCATGCGTGCCTTGGTTTATATGGCGTCAAGGGATAAAATCGATGTAGATACGTTCCACAAAGGCATTCAATACGCACTGGAAAAACTAGGAAAGTCGGAATTTTGGCTTTGAAAGAACAGCAGTATCAAATTTTAAAAGCAAATGACACGAGGGCTCTGGGAACGAGATTGTTGATTATTCCAGAGCTCCGTGTCTTGGTGCTGACCAAAAGGCACCTGGGCTCTGGGAACGAGATTGGGTCGTCAACGTCGTCGTGGCCGTCATTATTAGGGAGCTTAAGCAAGGACGACGACGACGCCGGAGACGACGCCAGGTAAAAAATGAATTTATATTTTACCAACGAAATTTGCGATTGTCTAGATCTGTTCGGTTTGCCAATGGCGCTAAAATGCGCTTAAGCTAAATATACGACGACGGCGTTCAATTCCAAATGAAAATACGAAAAATTAGCCATCGTCGTGCACGTTCTGTAGACGACACAGAACTTGGTCATTTCACGTTGTTGTTTTGCAGAGGACGGCAAAGAAATGTACAAAGATCGATAACGCACGTGCACAGCTATTGTTTTACTCATTAAACCTTTTGTTTGGTTACGTTCTCGTTGCCGTCGTCGTCGTGGTTTGCTTAAGCTCCCTATTATTACTATCATTGTCATCGTCATCGTCATCGTCATTGTCATTATTATTATTATTATTATTATTATTATTATTATTATTATTATTATTATTATTATTATTATTATTATTATTACTATTATAGTATCTAAGCCGCTTTATCGTCTTTGTCTTTCTTATTAATTTTATTGATTGCACTCGGAAAAGCAAATTATTGACCATATTCCGATATAATATTATTATTTGTTTTGACGCCAGATCGTTAAATCGGGAGTTCGTTTTATAAAGATATTCCAATTCAACAATTTGGTTTTTCTGTCCCCTTGCCATATCGTAAAATCGTAAAATCGTAAAATCAGGGTTTCACAGATTGTCCCCAAATACTTCCAGAACAACTTAACAAGCCAAAACAAAACATTAGCCAGCTGTCATCGAGTAATAATGACTGGGCGGTCAATCACAAAACAAAACATACACAAATAAAGGAATGCGGGGCGAGCATTTATTTATAGCTTCCCGGCTTTTGTGACTAACTATAACATAATTTCCTCGACAACTTAGCGTTATAAAAGTCATCTGTGGCTACGTTGACTTTTCCATCTACCAAACTTAATCTTAGCCCTGATAAGACACAAAAATCACGAGTTAAAGGTTTCTAGTTTCAGGACGTTTAAGTTCTGCAACGAGAAATGGAAGTTACTCTAGATGAAAATAAAACTGCTGTAAGATGGGAATGTTTAATAATCTTTTCCAGGAATGCTCCGACCTGTTTTCATCTAGTGGTGCTGACAAGCTCGCGAGGGAAAATGGTCTTCGTTTCCTTGGCAAGATTCCAATTGACCAGGTACTGTAAGATGCGAAAGAGTCTCTGTTTCTCTGCTCGGTTATCTACATTAAATTATCATTCGATGCGTTTTTTTCTTCCTTTCCATTGGCTATGAGTCCACCACGTGACCTGCAAATAACTGCCTACAAATAATGGTCTGCTCATGCGTAGTACCGTCTAAATGTGTTTTGCTGCAAGTAGTATTCTGCTCATGCGTAATTGGAACCATGTTCTGGAGACAAAAAATGGCAGATCGCTTCCCTGAGCTGCCAGGAAGTGATTAAAATATGAAAACAAACTTGTTGATCGAACGATAAAATAATTATTGAACTAGGTTATCGCAAAATATCATGATTTGTCAGTGTCTCGCAGATCAATTATTTGCCTCAGCCTTCGGCTTCGGCACATAATTGATCTGCTCGCCACTGACAAATCACGATATTTTCCTCAACCTCGTCCAATAATTGTTAATTATGTGTTATTCCTCAGCAGACTAGAATAGACCATTTTACAGTTGTCTGCTCAGTGACCTGGCCATTGAATGGCAGCGAGGCTGGAGGTGACCTTGTTTTGATACAGACCTCACTGCTTTTGTAGTGCAAATGTAGTAGTGGTGGTAGACTTTATTAGAGAGGGTAACATTTGACAGTAATTAAAGTGATAAACTAATGGCCCTAAATCAAGTTGTTATAATGCTACCTAGGTGCTTTTACATGGCAAAAGCAGAGAGGTCTTTATCAAAGCAAGGTCACCTCCAGCCTCGCTGCCATTCAAAGGCCAGGTCACCGAGCAGACAACTGTGAAATGGTCTATTGCAGCATAGTTAATATAGGGGACTGGTTATGAAGCCCGGCAAACATCAAAGGGGTAAACAAAGATGGCGAGATTTATGTTGGAAGGTCCACGACAGTGCACAATCTTTTGTTTTGCCCTCATACACTATGCATGAATTATGTAACCAACACGTTTCTATTGGTTAGTTTCTCAGAACGGAGTAAACAACTATTGTATTTTGTGCACCGTCAAAGCCAAAAAAGCGAACAAAAACCTAAAACAAAGAACTTTGTCGAGTTTCATAACCATTCCCCTCTATTAACTATGATTGCAGAGAACAGGGAAGAAAAAAGGGTCTTTGTGCGGTAACCAGGACGCTTGCCGCGTATGAACCTAGTAATTGGCGTAGCATACTGTACCATGAGTCTCCATGTAACTCAGTGGTTACAGCACTCGACATTGTCAAAATGTTTGAATCCTGTCTGGACTCATATTCTTTTCTTTCTCCTATGCTCTGGACATGCTGTTCAATTTATCCCTCAGTAGGGCTGTTTTGTCCCTAAAATTTCCATTTCCGCCTTAATACACTTTGTACTTGGGTTAGAAGAGTTGTAGCTTTGACGCCCGTCAACCAAGCCCCTCGAGCAAGAGAGCTAGGCTAACAGTAACATAAACTATGTACTTCTTCTTGTAACCCTTATTTAGCAGCTATTTAATAGTTCTCTATTTGTTTACTGACGATCTCTTTTTCTCTCTTCACATAGAACCTTTGCGTTTGCTGCGAACAAGGATCGAACATCTTCCAAACTTGCCCAGAATCACCGGCGGGAAAAGCACTGCAATCTCTTGCGTCCGAGTTAACAGAAGTATTGAAACAGGAAGTGACGTCAACGTGACTAGACAATCTGAGGGCTGTCAATCAATTTCAGCCGGTCTTGCTGGAAACTCTACGTTAGAGTGAATGGGCGTGAATTTAAAATGCTTCACGAGCATTTAATTATCTACCGCCGAGAAATTACGTAAAAACTGTGATTTCAAAAGGACTCATCGTTTGTCCCGAGGGAAGGGCGACACTACAGTACAACAGAAGAAAGCAGCAATAAACAGAATGTAACTTGAACCTCGCGGGCACATGATGTCTTGAACTGAGTCAATGACATGATAGTTCATACCGAATCAAAGTATATGCTCATCTGTATCGCTGTGGCGAACAACATCGCTGAAAACGGAATAAAAGTTAAATATAATAAAATCACAGATTAGTAAACCTGAGAGAAAATGAACGGGCTGATCATTTTGCCTTACATTGCACTACTCCTAATAAACCTTGAAGTAAGTCATGTCTCAAGATAACGCATCACTGTGTTGGGGGGCAGGGGTCGAAAATTTGTTTGGTTGGATGTTTTGTTTGAAGTTTGTTCTCCAGCTAAAGCCCTGGCCAAACGGAGTCGCAAGTAGACGCAAGTTGAGAACTTGGGTCTACTTGCGACTCCCTTTGGCCAGGCCTTGCGTGCACTTGCGTTGACTGGCGATGACTTGTGCTCACTTTGGTCGAGATCAAATTTGCACGCAAGTCGACGCAAGTTTTTCACCGTTTGGCCACCCAACACAAGTCAACGCAAGTTGAGTAACGTCCATTAACCTATTATCAGCCAATGACATACAGGATAGTCTGCTATGAAATGTCTTTTTTTTTCGACTTAAGTGTACTTGCGAGGAAACTTGCGAGTCCGTTTGGCCACTAACGCAAATCTCTACGCAAGTTCAACTTGCGTCCACTTGCGACTACTTGCCGGTCCGTTTTGCCAGGGCTTAAGTAATAAAGAGCGTTTTCGTTTGAGGTCCTGGCAGCCATATTGGTGTTCCACAACAATGAAACGGCGGCCATGTTATTGTACCAAACCAATCCTGTGAGAGTTTGACTCTTTTCTTATGTAAAAATTTTCTTATGTTCCAATAAATTTGTATGGCTGCTAGCCACGTGAGTGGGAACTCTCTAGAGCGAAAAGAGTCGAGCTGCGCCTCTGTGACCCGTTAAGGGAAGGTACGTTTTTTATTGGGGGGAGGGATGGGAGGGTCATTAGTAAATATTTTACAAATTGGGTAGAGTCAAACCTGTTTTATACACAACCGGGGAAGGGTCACAGTTTTTTTGGCAAGGAAAAATTACTCCATGTCGGTTAGTTGACTCTTATTTGTTAACAAACGCGCGAATGTATAGAAACTTAAAAAGCTACTCGGGCTTGAACCGACAACTCGATCTACTACATCACTTTACGAGTCAGTTTCCACCTCGGAAAGTGACAAGGTCAGTTGTTGCTGCACATTTCTTAGCGGGGGCTGCCGAGGCTGTTTGACACTTCATTGAATCGTACAGCAAGCTGCCAATGTGCGCTTTGATCATTGCGACCCTTTCAGCTTTCCCCCCTTTAAAGGTGATCTTGTGATGGGAAAAATACAAGGATATCTCGTCCACCCTCAAAGACGATCGGCAGCTTATCGCAGTTGTACAATCTAACCCA